>CAJNDV010011514.1:0-20140 GCA_905221635.1 Symbiodinium sp. CCMP2456
TCTGGGTGGGGGCCTTTTGGGGGTTTAGGGCTTAGGGGTTTAGGGGTTTGGGGTTCGGGTTTAGGGCTTCAGGCGTTTAGGGGTTTAAGGGTTTAGGGGTTTAGGGCTTTAGGGTTTAGGGGTTTAGGGTTGATGGGTTTAGGGTTGATGGGTTTGGGGTTTAGGGGTTTAGGGGTTTAGGGGTTTAGGGGTTCAGTGTTTAGGGGTTTAGGGGTTCAGGGGTTTAGGGGTTTGGGGTTTTGGTGTTTAGGGTTAAGGGTTTAAGGTTTAGAAAAGGTTTAGGGGTTTAGGGTTTAGGGATTTAAGGGTTTAGGGCATCGGGGGACTTAATCCTAGGTAGTATTAGGGAAACTCCTTTAAAGGGGACCCTTCTTAGCCTTACTTTTGGCACTGTTCAAAGGGACCTGATTGAGAGGGACGACCTCCCCAAGGGTCCCCCTAATCCTAAGTTCGAAAGAAATTGCCTATACTATTTTGGGGGTTCCTTATACTACAATCATACTATGATATGCCCCGAAACCCTATTCTAAGTATTACGGCCACTTAATAAGCAAGGGCTAGCATGAGTGCTCCTGGTTCCCCGTAAAATCAGACCACAGCAACACACCCAAAGCTCGATTCTAATTCTGACGGGCCCCATGTTATAAGCCTAAACCCTAAACCCTAAACCCTAAACCCTAAACCCTAAACCCTAAACCCTAAACCCTAAACCCTAAACCTAAGACTAAGCCGTAAATCCTATGCCCTAAGCCCGGTTGTTTCTTTTTGGCTCCGTAGTTCCCAACACCCCACAAATATACTTCTTGGGTTCTTATGATTTAGTGGTACTCTGAACGTTTAGCCTTGTCTTTCCCTGGCTTATTGGAGAAGTAAACCCTGTAGCCTAAACCCCAAGCCCCTTTCAAAAAACAACACTAAACCCCAAACCCCTAAACCCTGAGCCCTAAACCCTAAACTCCTAAACCCTGAGCCCTAAACCCTAAACCCCTAAACCCCCCGGGAAATAAATGTTCCGAGTGGGCCTAAGAAAAGCCTAGCAGCTAGGAGCCCGAAGAACCCACGGCGTGGCGACCGCTGATCCTTTCTGTTTGTGGGGTATAAGGACTAGGGTTTAGTGTATAGGGTTGGATGATCAGGGTTGGATGATTAGGGTTTAGGGTTTAGGGATTGGGCTTCATCGCTTCGCCCTTCGTCCGCAACATGCTCCCAGGAAGCCGTCGTAGTATATTCGAACTACCCAAAGCCCCGGACTTGAAATGAAGCCCCGAAACACCCGACTAGGACAAGGTGTACAGGACTCATGTTTTGACCACCAGGGGCCGAACCTACTGACCACACCCTAAGCACCTAAAGCGCAAAAAGCCAGACTCTCACAACTTGGATTTCAAAAAGCTCCATCTCTCAATCCGGACGACGGTAAAGATGCGATGAGTGCTGAGCTGACATGCCCTGCTCTCAGTCTTGCCTGTTGCAATGTAGGGGCCTAAATAATTACCAATACATGCCTGCAGGGTCTAAGGCCTTGTAAACGTTCACTTGTGCCCGAAAATCTTCCTCTCGAGACCTCCTTGTTTAACTTCCGGCGCATGTCTTCGACCTGGCCGTGGGGAGCTATCCTGGGATATCTAGTCTGGTGTGATCTTCGTCGTCCATCTGTATCGGAGCTGGCTGCCTCAGAGGTTGCACACCTTCGAAGAGAGGTCGAGGCGCTAAGGCGGCTGCTTGAAGACTTGGAGCAGTCGGCCGGGGAGAGGGATTCTTCAAGGTGGTGGTTGCAAGTTTGTTATCGAACTCTGGTTTTCACTTGGATTTTGGGAGCAGTGGTTGTCTACTTGTGCTGGGTTAGGAAACGAAGTCCTATATCGCTGCCTGCCATACCCTTTGAACCAACGACAGCTGCACCTTCAGAGTTGGATACTCCGTCTTCTCGGACATCTACCTCGGTGTCCCCTCTTCCCAAAGCAAGGCCGGTGCGACCATCAGACCTAAGGCGCCGGGCCAAATCTAGTGATGGGGGATCTGACCTTGGACATTCCTGAGGTCCAGGTCCTTGTAAACTACCCCGGGGACGCTAACGGTCTAAATTGGCATCATCGTATCCTTCTACACAGGGTCGCCGGAGCCGAATGGATTGCTCTCACACCTGACCATGACCTGGAGCGCCACAACCTTGGGGCCATTCGACACAGGGTCCTTGAGCGAAGAGCCCCCTTCCCAGAGGATATAGCAGCGGAGGTCTACGCTCATGATCCTGTTGGGCGAGCACTACTCAATGTCTTCAAGAGGCGAGCTCAGCTGATGGCTTCGGTCCTTGGGGACGGGGCCGTGGAGGAACTCGACACCGTTCTCTGGGTGATCGCAGACCCGAGCCATCGGAACTTCGGCACCGAGATAGACGCTGGACTCTTGGATAACGAAGCTACAGGCGTGGCCTTTGCGTCCAAGGGTGTGGCGATTGTGGATGGTGAGGAGGTCTTTGTGGAAAGAGTTCTCAGCAATGGCTTGGCGGCTTGGAAGGCTGCACGAGGCAAAGACTTTGGCGATATTCGGCTGCTTGGAGACCACAAGGATGGGGCAGGAAAGCGAAAGCTGGAGCTTGCCAAGGCGGTTGCCCTGATGCGGGTGCCCAAGGACGACGAGTTTCCCATAGCCGGCGTTCGCGCCGCTAAGGAGCTTCATGAAAGCATCAGTGAAGGCCCCGGGAACTTCCTCAGTTATCATGCCGAGTGGCTTCGGTTGTCTGGAGTGTCGTCGAGGAATGCCGCTTCGCATGTCCACCGCAACTTGTGTGATGTTCTTCGTCTCATGCATTCGTACGATCAGCTTGATTGCAGTGCCTTGGCGTGTGGCGAAACATTGTGCCGCTGGATGATTCAGACCGAGCTGGCGGTAGAGAGATCGCCAGCTCAGCCGGATTACACTGGCTTGGACATCGTGGCGGGGACCGCCACTCTTCCGGATGGCCGTGCAACCACTACGAGGTTCAGCGAGTGGGTGTCCGGCAGGATGAAAGATCGCGCTGCCATCTGGAAGCAGGAGAGGCTCTTTAAGGCGGAGCGGAAAGGCCGTGGCCGTGGCTATGACAGGGAGAACGAGGACACGTCGGAGGATGAGTCGCCCAATGGCAAAGGACGCAAAAAGAAGAAGAAGAAAAACAAGGAGAAGGCGGACAAGGACGGTCCTGGCTCCTCGGGAGCCGGGGCAAAGGCCTGATTGGGGTCACTTGTGGCGGGGTCTTTGTCGGGGGCAATAGCCTGGACTCCGCATACGCACCGACAACATGGATGCATGGAATGACTTTGGAATTCGGTTCCGTTCGAAGGATCGGAAGCATGGGGAGCCTTTTCCACTGCCTCGGCTTTCAAGGTGGAGATCGGTGGGATCGGACCCGGTGCAAGCGCTGAAGCGGCGAGTGGATGGGGCCGTCAAGGTCCTGAACGATCTCGCCTCAGCACCTTTTGATACAGCACCTTGCGACCTTCCTCTCACACAGTCCCAAACGTGGATGATGAACGACGTGATGAGGAGAGTGGCTACCTTTGGAGAACCGCCCCCTGGCGTTGACGAGGAGACGGCGATCCGCGATTTGGCCGCGAAGGCCAACCTCTACATGGAGGAGGCTGCGCACCTTGCCGACTTTGACATGGATAAGATCAAGGTACTTCATCGACGGCGGCCTGTGCTACCAGCGCATGGGCTTCTACCTCCACATGCGCGCGTCTACCTGGACCACTTCGCCGAACTCATTGAAAAGAGCCCCAGCGAGCTAGAGGTGGAGGCGGAGATGAGCGACCCCATTGAACCATATTGGGATCCCCGCCTCAAGCGCGACAAGGCATTGCGCTTTAAGTTTTACCACGCCCTCCAGGATGCTGGCTTGCTCACCTTCCGACGCAGACGAAAAGCACGAGTTGGTTTCTTTGTGGTTCGTAAGAAGGACGGGATGCAGCGACTGATTGTGGACGCCCGCCAGTCCAATCAATGCCATCGGCGACCCCCTACAACCAGCTTGGCTACGGCAGCTGGTATGGTCGACGTCGACTTCGGGGGCCTTGTTGGATCAGGCTGTGGACCGGTCAGTGAAGCCTCTCTCCCTTCAATGGCAGCCGGCGATGTGGGAGATTGTTTTTACAATTTCTCCCTGGATATGGTTTCAAGCTGGTTCTGCACGGATGATGTGGGTACAGCCGGGAGCCTTCGGACCATGGGCTTTGAGGTGGACAACATCTTCGACGACGCAACCCAGAAGTACATGACTCCTGCGGACGACGAACCTCTGTTCTTTGCCTTTCGGGGCATGTGCATGGGATGGAGTTGGGCCCTTTACTTAGCCAACGAGATTGTTGCTCACCAAACAGCCCTCGGAGGACGCCTTGAACAGGAGCGCTTTATTCGCGACAAGAAGCCCCCACCGCGAGTGGATGCAAGCCATCCTGCTGTAGGGGTATATGTCGATAATGTGAATATCATTGGGCTCGGGCATCAACCGGTCAACGACGTCATGGATGCAGTTACAAACCGCTTCACCGACCTCGGGATCCCCTTTGAGGTTACGGACAAGGCCGGGGACCCGGTCATCGAGTCCCTCGGCTTGGAGTTCAACTTCGAGGGCGGCGGCATGGTGGTTCGGAACACTCGGAAGCGGGCATGGCGCCTATGGCTTGCGACCAGGGCCTTGGTACGTCGACAACGGGTCTCGGGTGAGGTTCTGCGCGTCTGGCTTGGCCATGTGAATTTCTACTTCCAGCTGAACCGGTCCTGTCTGTCGGTGCTCTCGGCGTGCTATCGCTACGCGGCTCTACACTTGGGACGCAGAGGTCACATTTGGCCGAATGTGCGCAAGGAGCTTCGTCAAGTGATGGGCCTCATCTTCTTAGTGGAAGTTGACATGACAGCCCCCCGAGCTAGCACGGTCCATGTGGGTGACGCGTCAATGTATGGCTTCTCGTTGATGAAGACGGAGGCCTCCCGTGAAGAAATTGATCGAGAGCTCCGAGTTCGTGAACGCTGGAGATTCATTCCGGGAAGGCTGTTGGACAAGGCAGCTGCGAGCTGTGCTCAAGACGGCCCTATCAAGCAAGACTTCGTGGGTCACTCCGGCGAGGTCACTCGTGGGATGGGCACGGAGTACGGCAAACAGCTTCGAGAAGATCTTGATCTGGTCGCTGGGCGACCCTTGGAACGCAGGCGGAAGCAGCTCTTTGGCCCGGCGAAAACCGCTGAGCCAACCATCATGGAGGCAAACCTCCATCCTCCGGTGCATGACTCTTGGCACGACTCCCGACGTTGGGACCTGATCCAGGCTGCTCCTTGGAGGGACCCAGCCGAACACATAAATCCCAAAGAAGCTCGAGTGTGCGTTATGGGCCTCAGACGCTGGGCTCGTTCATCGAGTAACTTGGGAAAGGTTGTCTTCACGCTTAGTGACAGCTTGGTCTCAGTGCTGGCGTTGGAAAAGGGGAGATCCACCTCGGCATCCCTCAACAGAGTGTGCCGCAGAGCTTGTGCATATGCAGTGGGGGGGAGAATGACATGGAGGATAAGACATATTCGTACTGAGCACAACCCGGCTGACAAGTCCTCACGGCTATATGACCCTCCTTCCTCAGTCTCGAAACCTATGTCCCGATCGGCTCCCCTTTGTGGTCATCTGACCATGTCCTCCTTCGAGCAAGGTGGGGCGGCCGGCGATGTTGGAAACGAGAAGAGACGAGGCTGGGCAGAGTCGGAGGTCAAGCGCAAGGGTCGGTTTGCTTGGGAACTCTTTAGTGGCACGGGAAACCTCACAAAGGCTCTAGATCGTGCAGGGTTGCCTTGTCTGGAACCGCTTGATGTGCGTCGAGCACCTCATCACGACCTGACTCATCCAGCGGTTCAGCGTGTCGTTTGTGATGCATTGGTCTCTGGATTGGTCTGGTACATTCATATGGGCACTCCTTGTATGGTCTGGAGTAGGGCGCGTCACAACATTCAAAATCATAAGAAGGCTCGAGCAAAAGAACGTGTTGGAGTCCAACTGGCGGCCTTCAGTGCTCGAATCGCTTGGCTGTGCCTGGAATTGGGGATTGGGTTTTCAATCGAAAATCCAAGGAGTTCTCTTTTGTGGAGTTTTGCGCCTATTCAGCAATTATTTGGTGATAGCAGGGTGTTCTTTGTGACGTACGACAACTGTCAATACGGAGCGAGCTGCAAGAAGCCCACTGCACTTCTCACCAACCTCCAGTCCCTAAGTTCACTCAGCCAGCACTGCGATGGCAGCCATCGTCATGAAGTCCTGAGAGGCACCTGGCGAGTTAAACGAGAAGGCCGCTGGGTCACTGAGAATCGAACGGCTACAGCTGGCTCATACACAGCTGCTTTGGCATCGGCTTGGGCACAAGCCTTGAGGAGGAGCTGCCCTCAAACGATACGAGCCAGCCTGCAGGATCACAACCAAGCTGAGCAAATCGAACATCTACTTCAGGATGCCGCTCAGCGAGAACGAGATCCTCTGGTCCCGCGTGGGCCGGCGGGCTGTGGGGCCGTCTGCAGCAGAGACGTCGACGCCCTCCTTGCCAAAGGCATTGTTTTCGGCCAGCACAACAAGAAGGAGGCCCTTGAGCTCACCGGCGGCCCCTTCAAAGCGGTCTACCCCGCCAAAACCGCGGCGGGTGGAGCGCAAGCCCAAAGTTGACCTCAGTGGGAAGGAGCTGCCTGTTGGCCTCAGACTGCGTGCAGCCAAAGTCTCTCAGAAAACTTTGGATGCCTACCTTGTTCAGATTGCGTCGTTTGACAAGTGGGCAAAGGGGCGCAAGTTGAAGGTCAACAAGAACAACCTGGATAAGCATGTCGTCAATTACCTCACCTGGCTCTATGAACACGAGGATTCGGAGCCTTGGACGGCTGCTTACTTGGTTTACGGTTTGCAGCTTCTTCGTTGTGACATACCGAAGCAGTCTTTCCTTCCAAATGCTAAAGAAGCGTTGGCGGGCTGGCGCAAACAGCGACCCGGCTCCATGCGATTGCCGGTCCCTGAGGAGTTCGTCTACGACGTAGTGTTGTTTCTGGCTCAGCTCCACCTTCTGCTTGCGCTACTCGTCCTCCTCCAGCTCGACGGCTACCTCAGACCAAGTGAAGCTCTCAACTTGACCAAAGACCACTTGGTTCCACCGGCAGGACCCCGATACCCCCGTTGGGGAATTGTGGTGGCCCTGCATGAGTTGGGTGAGAGAACGAAGACTGGAGCCACAGACGACAGCATCTTTGTGGGCGACCTCCCGGATCGACGTTGGATGCAACAAGTCATGCAATTCCTCTGGGATACCTCGGAGGACGCTCTCTTTCCTGACATCAATCTCAGCTTGTACGAGCGCAGCTTGACTGAAGCCACCACCGCTCTTGGTTATACAGGTCACATTCTGCAGCCACACATCTTGCGGCATTCTGGGGCCTCCAACGATCGCGCCCATGACAGACGCACTTTAGTGGAGATCCAGAAACGAGGCCGCTGGGCTGCTAAGAAAAGTGTCCTTCGATATGAAAAAGCAGCCCTCATGCAGCGACAGTGGAGATATGCCCCGCAACACCGCGTGGCTGACATTCGGGCTTCGCCTAAGCGCTTGGCAGCAGCGCTGCCTCAGCTGCTTCGGGCAGCACGGTCTGATCGACCACAGTCCTCGAAACGGGCTCGTCAGAATGGGAGGTGAGCAGCTAAAGCTTTTGTGTCACTGCTGATTGGAAAGAGGGGCGAAGGCCCTTCGTTCTTCAGCGCTCCAGGCCTGTCATACAAGGCCGGCTGTACATGCAAGCCGCAGCTCACAGCATGCTACCACGCTGTAAAAGCCTGGGCACACACTGTGGGAGTGTCAGGGGCCTTGTACATGCCTGCAGGGTCTAAGGCCTTGTAAACGTTCACTTGTGCCCGAAAATCTTCCTCTCGAGACCTCCTTGTTTAACCCGTTGCCACCCCAAAGCCTCCAGGAGGTGAGCAGCTAAAGCTTTTGTGTCACTGCTGATTGGAAAGAGGGGCGAAGGCCCTTCGTTCTTCAGCGCTCCAGGCCTGTCATACAAGGCCGGCTGTACATGCAAGCCGCAGCTCACAGCATGCTACCACGCTGTAAAAGCCTGGGCACACACTGTGGGAGTGTCAGGGGCCTTGTAATTTTTTGGGTGGTTTCTTATCATGATTATAGTGCAATGGGCCCCGGAACCCTATTCTAAGTATTACGGCCACTACAGTAGCTCTTTCTTGCTCTAAGCCCTTTTCTGTTTGGAGTTTAGGGTTCGGGGTTCGTTTGCTTCCAGTTTGTTTGCATTGTTCTTGGCTTGCTTTTTGTTTCGACAGCTTGTGGCTTGCAACCCTAAGAGCAAACCTTAATTTACTGACAGTAACCCTCGCAGGAGCTTGAAAGAACATTAACTTAGTTCCCCAACACCCAACCTTTAAACTTCTTGGTTGTTACAATTTAGTAGTAATCTGAAAGTTTGACCTTCTATTTCCCTGGCTTATTGGGGAAGTAAACCCTAAGCCCTAAACCCCCAAGGCCCTTTCAAAAAACAACCCTAAACCCTAAACCCCTAAACCTTGAGCCCTAAACCCTAAGACCCTAAGTTCTGTTCTTTGAGGGGTGAGCTGGGGCTTGGCGGAATAGAGTGCTCGGTTCCCCTGTTGCATGATGACCCCAAGCACTAAGCCCGAAAGCCTTTATAGTCTTTTGCCTAAACCCTAAACCATAAACCCTAAAAGCCCCTAACCCCTAAACCCTAAGCCCTAAGCCCTAAACCCTAAGACCTAAACACTAAACCCTAAACACTAAACCCTAAACCCTAATCTCTAAACCCTAAACCCTAAACCTTAATCTCTAAACCCTAAACCCTAAACCCTGTAAGCCCTATCCGGGCCGCCAGTTCGTTCTAGTTCAAGCGCCCTGAAGTCCACAGCCCCTCAACCCATAACGCCCAAAACAGGCACCCTCGATAGTGGAGATCTTACGTCACAGCATAGAGGCCTGAATACTTAGCAAGACTTCGGGTTTAGGGTTTAGGGTTTAGGGTTTGGGGTTTAGGGTTTAGGGTTTAGGGTTTGGGGTTTCTGAGCAGTTTTTAGATCCAGACAGTAATGTATAGCATTGAGGACCCCCCCTCCCCCACCCCGCGCCCCCCAAAACCCTCTTCAAATGAAGAAGGCGCCTAAGCTCTGGAACCCTTATCGAACCACTGCAGAGGCCCACAAAATCTTCAAACAACTTGAAAGCGAAAATACACCCTGAACCCTAAACCCTAAACCCTATTCCAGGTCCGCTCTGGCTCGCACAAAAGGGGATGCGCGAGACTTCGCGTACGTGGAGGATGGTCAGGACACGGTTTAGGGCTTAGGGTTCAGGGTTTAGGGTAGGGGTTCGGCTTTGAGCAGTTCGGGGTTAAGGGCTCAAGCTCTAGAAAGTCAATCCCTCAAGTTCAGTCCTAGACCCCGAAACCCGAAACCCTAAACCCGAAACCCTAAACCCTGCAATTAGCCTTACAAGGAAACAGGCCACCGGAGCCCTCCAGCCTAAGCCCCACCTTACAGACTGGCGTTCATGTCCGAACGATCGGGACCAGAAGCCTCCGCCCTAAACTAGAATTCAATTAATATAGGGGCCTTTAGAATCATTGCCTATACTATTTTAGGGGTTCCTGATTATTGTTATAGTAAGATAGACCCCAAAACCCTATTCTAATTATGATGGCCCCTACATGAAACAATAAGCCTGAGTCCTAGATCGCTTACCCCCACCTTCTTAAGGATTCATAGGTTGAAGCCAAGAAGGTGGGTTTCAGGGGGTTAGGGCTTAGGGTTCCCCGACAGCTGCCCAAGCCCAAAATACATCCTCTTGGTAGGAGGTTTGGTAACCCGTAGCGTCGTTGGGGAACTATAACCCCTACATTACATAATCTCACAGGTGAGCCTTTAGTTCCCTTAGGATACTGGACAAGTAAGGAAATAGGTAAAACCTTAAACCCTCAAGTAAGCCCTAAACCTTATAGACCCTAAGCCGAAAACCCTAATCCAAACCCTAAACCCTAAAGCCTAGGCCCCCGAACCCTCGACTCCCAAGTTTAAACCCTAAAACTAGACCCGATAATGTAGGGGCCTCAATAATTACCTATATTATTTTGGGGGTTCCTATTCTTATAACTATACTATAAAGGACCCCCAAACCCTGTTCGAACTGTTAAGGCCCCTATATCACCTCTACCCAAGCCCAAGAGAGAGCCTGAGTTCAACAAACGCAAGGACGAGTCGGCGCCTCTGACGCCCTACCGCACGCGAGCGGAGTCCCTAGCATGGGGGTTTATAGCGTGTAGGGTTTAGGGTGTTGAGGGTCTAGGGTTTAGGGTTTAGGGTGTAGAAGGTTTAGGGTTTAGGGTGTTGAGGGTCTAGGGTTTAGGGTTTAGGGTGTTGAGGGTCTAGGGTTAGGGTTGAGGGTTTGGGGTTTAGGGTGTTGAAGGTTCAGGGTTGAGGGTCTACGGTTTAGGGTTTAGGGCCTTGGGGCTTTGAGTCTACGTATTCAGCGCTGCGACTCGGGATCGAGGGCTCTGAGCCCTAAGATTTACAATTTTGGGGCCTTCAGGGCTTCTGGGGCTTAGGAGTCGTAAGCTTCGGGGCTTTGTGGCCTAAAGCGCTTTGAGTTTTAAGATTTAGGCGTTCGTTTGGGTTTAGGGTTTGGGGTTTAGGGTTTATCTGTCAGTAACATGTTTCCTTAGGGTTCCATGGGATAGCAAAATCCACCCCAACACCCTGTCCTAACTCTAAACCCTAAACGCGAAGCCTAAACCCCAAACTGTAAACCCGGCATTCAACATTTCTTGGACGAACTTCGGCCATTTTGAGCAGACATGTGACGTAGCACTGGCATGGGTCCGATGGTGCAGGAGGTCTTACTACATATGTATACACATGTATCAAAACAGCTAACTGGCCCAATGAACAAAGAAGTAAGCTCCTAAGTTGTGTTCCCAGGGCTGGTGGGGACTCGCGGCTCAACAGGTCGTGCACCGGAGTTTGAAGCTTGCATCCACATGAAGCTGCAGAAGGAGATCGGAGAGCGTCAAGAGGGTAGATAGGTCAGCCACTGCTGCTGTGACTACCGCCGGCCGATTGCAGAGAGTCGCAAGAAGGCCGGCTTTTGGAATAGGGCCAGCTCAGAGGGGGGGCCCTACCAGAAAGTGGTCGGGCACTTCTGTGCTTTTCGGACCATGCCCCTGAGCCTGCAGCAGCTCCAATGGGCGGTGGCTCAAGGGCTCATCAACCAACACCAGCCGTTCGAGGAGAGCATCGCCAGGTGGATCGAGCACTGGCCGAGCTCCCCGACCCTAAGCCGAACGATCCTTTCATTGAGAAGTTCTTGCTGCTCTCTGAGTAGTTGTCGATTACCACCCGGACGGTCGCTGCTCGTGTTACATTGAAGACCGGTGAGAAGCCGAAGACGTGTAGGGTTTGGGGTTTAGGGATAGTAGGGCTTGGGGCTTAGGGATAGTATGGTTTAGGGATCCTGCGGTTTAGGGTTTAGGGATAGTCTGATTTAGGGTTTAGGGGTTTAGGGCTTAGTCGACGGAACTGAGGATCAGCACGCGCAGGATGTAGGGGAAGAGGTTGACCGATTGAACCGTTTAGGGTTCAGGGTTTCCATTTTAGGGTTTAGGGATTAGGGTTTAGAGCCCGTATCCTGCTGTACGGCTTAAGATAGTTGTTTCTGTTGAGTGGGCTTTTCGTGTTTTGGATCCATGATCCGTTAAGGGGTCTCGGTAGACCGTGACCGTGACTTCATGTGCCGTGTTGCTATGACATGAAGCTAACCAGCGTATTCTAGTTGCACGTCTGTTTACAACCTACTTACTAATACCCCTGTAGACCGTAAGCCCAAGAGAGAGTTCATCCGTGTCATAAGCCTGCTCAACCTGAACTCTAAACTCCACACCCTGAAGCCTAAACCTTCTGCCCTAAACCCTGAACCTTAATTCGTAACTTCCATACTAAGTCCCCTGAGCCCGAGTGTAAACCAAGTCTGGGGCAGATTTGATGCCTGCAACAAGAAGGCATAGGTTTTACGGCTTAGGGTTTTCGAGCCCAGGGTTCTGGGTCTAGGGTTTAAGGGTTTAGGGTTTCAGGGTTTAGGGTTTTAGGGTTTAGGGTTTTAGGGTTTTTGGGTTTTAGGGTTTTAGGGTTTTAGGGTTTAGGGTTTAGGGTACTTCGAGTTTAGACAGCGGTTTAGAGTTTGGAAGAGTTTCGGGTGTTGAGGTTTCGGACCTCGACATGAAGAGTGCTTCGGCCCTGTTCGTTGTCAGAAGGAGACTTGGGATACCGCCAGTTTGGTCCAAGAGTTCAATCTAGAAGCCTGAGTAATTAGAATACTATTCTTCTTATACCCCGAACCCAAGTCTAATTTTCAAAGCCTGTTTGTTAGAGCATCCTCTAGGTTCAGCCCCTTGAGTTCGATGCATCTGTGCAGTTTAGGGTTTAGGGTTCGCCATCAGGTGCAAGCAGACCTTGAGCGAGACGTGGCAGGGTGTCTTCCTCGGCGGGGAGTCAGAAGGTTTAGGGCTTAGGGTTCAGGGTTTAGGGAACCCGAAGCCCTAAGCCCTAAGCCCTTAGCCCTAAGCCCCAGACCCTAAACCCTAAAGCTACTTCTAACCCGACCATTTTAAGACATTGGTGAAGTTTTTATACATGATCAGGCCACATTGTTTCACGGAAGCTTGGGCTCTAGCAATATCACTTGGATTCCCTGTAGTCTTGTCTTTTTTGACTTGCAACATGGAGTTTTTTCAGAAATTACTGGCCCAGTTCCCTCGCACCGAAGAAGTGGCCAACGGCCATGTCTTTGTCCGCTACGTGATTGATATGCACACAGCGCTGGACCACAGGTGCATGCAAGGCTGGAAGAACCCAGGACAAACTACCTGCATCTACCACGCCAGTGATTTGCGGGCGCTTGTTCAACCTAGCCGGTTCTGCGTGCGTTGGCAGCAATCTTGAATGACAAGGCCATGTTCACCTCTACCAGCGGCCATGGGGGCAGGTTCGGCGTTTTCGGCCATGGGAGCGCGCAACAAGCCTCGATGTGTATGTCCCGAGAGGCAGAGGCATGTTTATTCGAACTGGAGGCCAACTACCTGTTGACAGTGAGAGGGGGCATGCGAGATAGGTGGTTTGCACCAGGCTTTCCAAACACACCCAACCGCTACTGTCGGCTGCAAGCCATTTGGGTGCGTGCAGTAATTACGCGGCCTGCCCCGCGGCCGCAAATGCCACAACCCCCCAACTCAGAGTTTGTGCCGCAAGAGCCCAAGAGCCCTTCCAACCACTTAAACTTGTTGGGTTCTTACAGTTTAGTCGTCACATCTTAAAGTTTAATATTTCCCGGGCTTATTAGGGAAACTAGAAAAACCCCACACCGCAAGATCCTGAGCCCTAAACCCTAAACCCCGGAGCTGGCCCATGACGGCGCATCGCCTCCAGAGCCCGCTGCGACGGAACATGACGAGTATCCACTGGGTACCGTTTAGGGGCTTAGGAGTTTAGGGTTGGAGTAGCAGTCTATACAGAAAAGTTGGCAACCCAAAGGCCTCAATCCTTGAGAGTAGTGCATAGGGAATCCCAGCACTAATTGTCGTTGATCCTGTTGCCAACTTTTTTAAACTTACGCTAATAGAGGGCTTGAACAGTTAGACATTGCATTGCCATGTAGTCCTTATCTACTTTGAGGATGCACTCTATTCTGCTTACATTTGTCAAAAGCCCCAGCCCCCGCAACCCTAATCCCATCCCTGAACCCCAAAACCCTACTTCTCGAAACTCTAGTCCCGAAGCCCCAACCCCTAAACCCTAAACGCTAAAACATACACTTAGCAAAAAGCACCTAATGCCTGAACCCTACTCCAAACATCGACAGCCCCAAAATGTACATCAGAGGCGAAAAGGGCGGTGCAACTTCCTCGACACGCTGGCCTTCCAGGCGCCGAAGGGGTGGGGGTAGTTAGGGTAGAGGCCGGGTAGAGGGCTTAGGGTTTAGGGTTTAGGGTTTTGGTTTAGGGTAAAGGGCTTCAGGGTCCAGGGTTGAGGCTTTAGGGGTTCCAGGTTTAGGGGCTTGGCGGTTCAGGGTTTGGGGTCTAGGGCAAGGTTTGTCTAGCATTGCTTGGGGTTCTCCTCAGGGCAACTTAAATAAACGATTGCACGACAGTATACCCCCAAATCCTAGCCCAGTCATTTAGGTGCCTATTTTTATGCTTAAAGGTTCTTGGGTTCTTCAAAGTGTTTAGCCCCGCTTAGGCTGATAAGGGTACGTAGTTGTAAGTTGTAAGAAGAGTCATAAGTGCCTCAAGTGAGTGGTGCAAGTAGTTATGGCTATGCTTACCATGCGCTTCGGCATATGGCTAAGTGCCCTTATCGTTTACGTACCGCAAAAAGTTGTATACAGGGGTTTGAGGACTTCGGGTTCAGAGCGGGATTAGAGCATCGGGTTGAAGGACTTCTGGGTTTCGGGGTTAGGACACTCAGGGTTTATGGTTTAGGGTGTAAGGCTTAGGTTTTTCGGTGGGTTGTCCCTGGGGGTTCGTTGGGGGGGTGATGACGACATGGTCATCGTGACATTGCGATGGCGACACTAAAAGTGCACAAAGACAAATGCCGCGGCTGCCGCAGCCTCGTGACGCTTTCGAGCGACCTCTGTGTGTGAGGACCAAGCAAGGTGAGGTGCCTTCGTGCTCAGCGCCAAGCCTTGAAGTCACAACCAATAAACACACAACACCTACTCTAGACCTCAAACCTTGAACCCGTCCGAAACTTTGCAAAAACTCTAAGCCCCAAAACCGCATAAAACCACGTCTATCCGTAAGCTCTGTTTTTCTCCACGTGTGCGAAGTATTGCAAATACCAGTGAATTGGCTACTCTGTTGCGAATACACCGTGAAACGCAGGGTTGTCCTGATGTGCTGAAGTACTTCTCCGCACTTGCACCCGACAAAACCTCTTTTTTGCATGTTTTCTTTCAAGCATCAGCAGACGAAACCCATAACTGTGAACCGGAACACAACATAAAACCATGACTATCGGGATTCCCTGTTTCTGTCGAGGTGTACGAAGCACTGTAAATACCAATGAAATCGCTGCCCTCTTGCGAGTACGCCATGGAACGCAGGGGTTTCGTAATGTTTTCCAATCTTACTGAGCACTCCCACAAGACAAAACCTCGAGGTTTTGCATGTTTTCGTTGTTCGAAGTGTGTGCAAACCTTGCTTTCTAACATCTTCGAGCGCGTACTTCCCAGCTATAAGTACGCGCGAACACAACATGTTCCCAGTAGCGTAGCTATGTTGCGTAAAGTGCAAAATCAGTGGTATTTGCGTTACTTTCGAGTTCTTGCAACAAGTTCTTCTCTTATACCCCCACATGGTCTCCGGAGAACCTCTAGGGACATGCCTTTTGGGTTTAGGAGCCCAAAACCCGGAACCCTAAACCCTAAACCCTAAACCCAAAACCCAAAACCCAAAACCCAAAACCCTAAACCCTAACCCTGAATACCTGCAATAAGGACCCATTTAAGGCCTACTTAGAGGGAGAACACCTAAAGTCGTTCGGCTCCAAGCGCGAATGCAGAATTCTTGCATGAAGGGTTTAGGGTATAGGGTTGAGGGTTTAGGGTTTAGGGTTTAGGGTATAGGGTATAGGGTTTAGGGTTTAGGGTTTAGGGTTTAGCTTATCTGAGTATCCAGGGAGCCGAATGCAGGGTAACGGTGGTGCATGTAACTAGGGTGGTAGGGATGAGAGTTGATGTATAATATGATTAGGGGCCTTAATAGTTTGAAAAGAGTTTTGGGGCCCATCTTGTATCCCCCAAATGCTATCGGTAGTTATTTAGGCCCCTACATTACTCGTGAACTAAGGAGCATACCTTTAATTTTTCCTGTCATGAAGCCACTGGATTGTTTCCAAGCTATGTTCCTCATTCGCATAGTATGTCGCTCACTCTGATTGCCAAAGCACTACACCTTGAAGCCCGCATGAGGTCGTCGTGGCAGGACTGCTGCTCCTGAACGTGGTGGTCGTGTCGCTGCAGGCCTCCACAAGCCCGACATTTTTCCAGAGAGCAAACGATCCCTAAACCCCAAACCCCAAACCGTAATTCAGCAAAATAAGTTGAACTTCTGATATTCAGCCCCCTCACGATTTAGGGTCCATTCCTCTATTAAGGGCTGTGAGGCTCTCAGCGGAGAGCCTTCTTAAACCGAGCGCCCGCGCTACAGGGCCTAAACTTTCGGGTTTAGGGGTCTTGGTTCGGGGTTTAGGGTTTAGGGTTCGTAAACTGTAGGGTTTAAGATTCTTGGTTCGGGGTTTTCGGTTTAGGGTTTAGGCTTCCTACACTTTAGGGTTTAGGGTTCTTGGTTCGGGAGTTAGGGTTTAGGGCTTCTAAACTTTAGGGTTTAGGGTTCTTGGTTCAGGGTTCAAGGTTTATCGTGCCTAAACCCTGAACCCAAACCCTTGTATGCCCTAAGCACCCTAAACCCTACACCCGAAATCCCAATCCCTGACGAGTTCCAACAGCCGCAACAGCGGAACCCCCTTTCAGTCGCACGGGTTCAGGATTCAGGATTTAGGGTTGCATTCGTGTGTCTGTGTGTCGTTCAGCGGTCCACAGGGCCGAAGGATAGAACCTAGTTGTCCCCACTCTCCACTAAACCCTAAACCCTGCACCCCAAACCCTACGAAGACCCTATATCCTAAACCTTAAACTCTAAACCCTAAACCCTAAAGCAAAAAAAAACTTGAGTCGTACGGATCCCTCGCGGCCTCCCACTTGAACTACCCTCCGATAAGGATCCTAGAAGCAGGTGGCTGTGCACAGTGCGCACGACGTTTGCCAGCTCCTAGACGAGGCTGGACGGGCTGCGCTGGATTTCCGAACGCCCTGTCTCAATGAGGAGTCTCCTCAAAGGTTCCGGATGCTTAGTAGATAGGTTAATAGGGTTTAGGGTTCAGGGTTTAGATAAGTGTAGTAGTTGCTGTGTAGTCAGTTGTAGCTACGTCGAATCCCAACCAACGTACGTTAACTTACTAGGTCCCAAAACCGATTCGAACAATTAAGGCCCTTGATTATGTGCGGAAGTCGACCAAACCCTCGGGTGGGGGGATGGGTTTAGTTCGGAGAGTCTAAGGTTTGACATAAGGACGTTTGTTCACAATTTGACTCGGGCTTGGGGGTATACTCGTATACTTTCGTAGAGGCATACAGGGACCACAAGGAGATATGGCCACCATGCGTTCAGACCCCTTGTCTCAAGTCTTGGAGGCCTCCTTGGCCTCCTGTTGCCCTGGTCTTCGGGTTTAGAGAGGTGAGGTTAGGCATTGAGGGTTTGGACTTGTGGTTTTGAAAAGGTTAAGGATTCTAGCAGGTTGGGCTTGGAGTTTTAAGGCTCAAGAAGCGAGCGAGCGAGAACTCTTGGATTTAACGTTGTTCCGTGCCATCGGAATTGTCTTTGGGCCTCCTTGCCCTGGTAAACCCAAAACCCTAAACCCTAAACCCTAAACCTACGCATCAAACCCCCACCCCCTCTGAACTCTAATCCCGGATCCCCTAAACCCCTAAAATCTCTGAGCCCTAAACCCTGAAAACCCCCTCTGAACTATAATCCCGGATCCCCTAAACCACTAAAATCTCTGAGCCCTAAACCCTGAAAACCCCCTCTGAACTCTAATCCCGGATCCCCTAAACCACTAAAATCTCTGAGCCCTAAACCCTAAACCCTAAAATCTCTGAGCCCTAAAAACCCTGAAAGCTCCTGAACCCTAAGCCCAGACTCTCCAAGCCCCAGCGGGTTCCATGCAGCAGCTACTGCTTGCTTTTAGGGGCCTCCATAACTAGAATAGGGTGTATGATACTATAATAATTATAGTAATAGGGGCCTCCATAACTAGAATATAGGGTGTATGATACTATAATAATTATAGTATAATTCACCCCATTCTAGTTGTACTAAAATTATAGTAAGGAACCCCCAAAAAGCCCGTGAAGGCACCGAAATGCTACAGGAGCCCGAATGCTTACTTGGAGGGTCGGGGGGGACCCTGAGTTTCAGGGTTTAGGGGCCTTTAGGGGGGTTTGGGCTTAGGGTTTAGGGTTTAGGGTTTAGGGTTTAGGGTTTGGGGTTTGGGCTTGGGGTTTACCTTGAGGGTCCGGCTGACTTAGTAAGTTTAGGGTTTAGGGTTGGGGGGACTTCGCAAGCAGTTGTTTTATGGATTGGAAGGTATCATAATCCCAATTAGCCGCTCGTCTAGGGTACTTCAGAGTGTAGTTATTATTAGCTGCTTTACTAAGCCCCCCGACCCTCCAAGTGGTAATACTATTCCTTCCGGTGCCTAGTACAGTGATAGTAGAACATGCAGTTAAAACCCTTCTCCAATCATCAGGGCTTCTCAAAAATCGGAACGCCTTGACTAGGTGCCGGCGTGGAGCGTTGTTTGACAAGTTGAGTTCCCTTTGTGGCTTCAGATAGAACCCTACCTAAACCTATGGTTGAAGGCTTTTCAGAAATCCTGCACTCTAAACCCTAGGCCCTGAACCTGAACTTTCCGACTGTTTCGACCAGATACTCCAAGCGAGGTATTTATCACCCTTGCCATATCCTAGTTGCTGTATTATTAAACCCTAAACCCTAAACCCTAAACCCTAGACCCTAAACCTCCCTGATCCTTTAAGCAAGCCTTCAGTCTCTTTCGACCAGATTTTCTTCTGCTTCTTTGCTGGCGAGCTCCTCTGTCGTATCTTCCACCATGGCGGCCACGCACCCAGAAATAATTGCTTTGTTGGTTCATGGTTTAGTTTAGGCTGTAGGATTCAGGGCAGGCTATTGTAGTTCTTTTCTCGGATTTTGGTAGTGTGCTGCTTCATTTCAGGCATCATGGGTGTTCCAGGTGCGCACTGAGTCCACGGACAGGGTCAGCTCTTAGTGCTTTGGGGGGTTTAGGGTTTAGGGTTTAGGGTTAGTTCAGGGTTTCAACCCTACGCCCTAAACCGTCTGGTTCGGGTTTGGGGTTCAGACCAGTCTCACAACGAATGGCTCGCCAACACAATTTTCGAAGGTACGGAAGAGGGTTTAGGGTGTAGGGTAAAGGCCTTAGATCATGGTGACAGTCTATAAGTTACCTTATCTGGCTGAAATATTCCTAAATCCTAAATCCTAAATCCTAAACCCTCAACCCTGGACCCGGGTTTTGTGTTTAGGGTTGAGGGGTCAGGGTTTAGCGTTTGGGGTTTAGGGTTTCGGGATCGGGATTGTTCGGGTTTAGGTAGTTCATGAAGGCGCCGCAGCAACCGCAGCCGTCGATTTCAGCAGTCTTTGACGTAGAGCAGCTTTTTACTTTAATATAAAGAAAAGAAATGTCCGAGCGTACCGAAAGCCATAGACCACACCGACTGGACAGAACCAGCACTCGAAGGCCCAAGTGAATCCATGACAATGACTCTTAGATTCCAGAGCCGGTTGACCCTAAGCCCATGATCTGGATGCAAGAAACCGCCGAACACACCTGCAGACGGAAAGGTCCCCTTCAAAAGAAGCTTACAGCCCCAACCCGAAATCCTGAAACGCCCGGATAATCTGGCGGACACCCTCTTAGAAGTTTCTCGCCAATCGCGAGAGCGCTAAGCAGCGCCTAGGCGTAGATACCTCTCTCACACTGGCCAGGGCATCTGTGTTGAGGATACTAGTATTGGTAGGTTGTCAGAGTATAGGAGTAGAACCCTAAACCCTAAACCCTAAACCCTAAACCCTAAGCCCTAAACCCTAAACCCTTTGGCCTTCACTTTAGAAACCTAAACCTAAACCCTAAACCCTAAACCCCACGCCGTTAAGCTTAAAACAAGTATACACCTCCAACAAGCACTCGAAAACCCCTACAAAAACCGTCGCCCTAAGAAGCATCTAGGCCAAAACTACTGTCTAAACGCCCTAAACCCTAAACCCTAAACCCTAAACTCTAAACCCTAAACCCTAAACCCTTCTCACCCCTGAAACACGTCTCTTTTTTCTTGGAGCCATGGGGGAGCCAGACCCCGAGATGACCGTCCCCGAAGGGGACGGCGATGAGGCGGACGAGGAAGATCCTTGGCTTTTTTTTTTTTTT
>CAJNDV010011514.1:20240-43445 GCA_905221635.1 Symbiodinium sp. CCMP2456
AGGGCTATAGGGTTTTAGGGTTTTAGGGTTTAGGGTGTACCCTAAGCACTAAACCCTCTCCGGAGCAGTAGGGCATGAGAACCAGAGGATTTTGGTCTTCAGAGGTTTAGAGCTTGCAACAACTTAGGCTTGGAGTTAGGAATGATAAACCCTAAACCCTAAACCCTAAATCCTAAACCCTAAACCCTAAAACCTAAACCCTAAACCCTAAACTCTAAACCCTATGTCTATGGGGTTTGGGGATTTCGCGGCTAGGGGTCAAGGATTCCGGAGTTTAGGGTTTGGGGGACGCAGGGGTTGAGGGGTTAAGGTCTAGGGAGGCGAGGTGTTTGGGGTTAAGGATCGAGTTTACTTGGTTTAGGGTGTTGGGTCTTTTGGTTTAGGGTTTAGAGTTTACTTGGTTTTCAATAACCATACTGTTGAGTCGCCTCTGGGGAATAGTATGTTCTAAGAGTTCAAGTCCGGAACTTGATGGTTTGGGCCTTGGGGAAGCCATTTCCTTTGACCCTGCACTCACCAAAACCCTAACATAAAGTCTACTTCAAACCTGCCCTAGAGGTCCAAATAGCGATTCTATTCATTTCTCGTTCTTGTCCTTTCCGTAGTCGGATGCTTGCTAGCATGTCGTCGGTATACATTAACCCCACACCCTTACCCTCCGATAATTAGTCCTGAATCGCTGAACCCCCGTTGACCTAAACCCACCCTCAGCCCCCAAACTCGAAAGCCCTTAAACCTCTCAAGCCGCAAAGCCCGTACCACCCAAACACCCAAAGCCCTTATCCCCCAGGCCTTTCTATTCTATTCTAAGGAGAGAAAGGCCAGGAGCACAATCACCCAAGGAGACGACGTCGAAGTCTCACTTCAATCATTATCACAACAGCAATAGTTACATATTCTAGCAACGGCCATCATCACCACCACCATCATGAATTTTAGTAGCAAGTATGATATCAGTAATGATAGCATTAAAAGAAGTAACAACAAAACCAGAGATAGTAATGCTAGTAAGACTTATAACGATAATAGAGATTACAATGGCAGTAACAATAAATGTAAGAGCGGTAATGTGTCTTATAAGCTGGAATGATTGCCAACATCATTCCTTTGGGCTCCTTATCGTCTTATCGTGATTTGTTTATGATATGCCCCAACACCCTCTTCTTACTATTATACAGTGGCCTTAATCACTGCCTGTACTACTTTGGGTGCTCCTTACTATAGTTCTATTATAATATACACCTAAACCCTACTCCAATTAAATCATTTAGGTTCTGTTTTGCACCATCGAGGCCGCGTTTCAAGTCGTGGACTTCAGGGATGTAGAGTTTACGGTTTAGGGTAAACTCCAAAGCCTTGAATTTCTGACATGAGCCCGAAAGGGAGAAGCTTCCAGGCCCGACGAGCACAAAGACGAGAGAGAGAGAGAGAGAGAGAAACAAAAAGAGAGAGAAATAGAGAGAAATGGCGGAGGTATAAACCCTGAAACACAGCGAAGACCCAAGCACGAGCAACGAGAACGCGCACACACACACACACACACATACACAAACACATATCCGAGGTGCTGAACATGATCCTGGACCACCAGGCCAGCAACGACTGGCGTGGTGTTTGCGAGCGTTGCGTTCCGGGGAGGAAAGCGGCTTGCCATGAGTTATGGGTTTAGGTTACTTTCGAGCCGTAGTTCGTTGAATCTTGCTCGTGCTTTCGAAGTGCTTGGAGGGATAAGTTGGGGGCACTTCGTGCTGCATGCGTAGGTTTGAGTTCAAGTTGTGGCAAGGTTTAAGGCTTTAGGTTCTGAAGGTTGGGAATTAGGATGTATTTTATTTGGGTGTTGTTTTCAGTGTCCATCAGAGGTCTAGGATTCCGGTCACTTTTTCGGAGAGGGTTTCAAGGCGCGGTAGCATGCCCAACCTGCCCCAGCCCCACGATTTTCGCAGAGTCTTTGGATCTGAAGGAGCCCTGTTTAAATCCTTTTAAGCTCTGCCCGGGGCGGGAACGAGGCCTCCCAACTCCAAAAGCGCTAGACATTGAACCAGAGAAGCCCTCAAACCCTGAAGGCCTAAACCCGAATCCCTAAAACCGTAAAAACCCCAAACACGAAACCCCAAACCCGAAACCAGAAACCCTAAACCCGAGACCCTAAACCCTTAAACCCTAAACCCTAAAGCCCTAAAGCCCTAAATCCTAAACCTTATAAACCCTAAAACCCGAAAGCACTAGACCCTAAACTCTCAACCCCGCGACCCAAAGCAGTTCAACCCTCTGGGCTTAGCAGTTTTGGTATTCATATGGGTAGTTCTCTAAATCTTCCTTTATGGGTCCCCAATAGAGTATGGCACCCATATAAACAGGATCCTAAAAGGGATCCTAAGTTCGAGAACTACTTATATGCGTTGAGCTGGGTGTTGGGGCGGTTGGGGGTTTCAGGGCTTCGGGTGGAGGGGTTCTAGTTTGGGGTTTAGCTCAAGCCTACCCAAAGCCCTACACCCTAAACCCTAAAACTTAAACTGTCTCCCAGACAAAGTTTAGCCCTGTCAAGACTTCCCCGGCACCCGTCAACAACCCGAGCCAGAAACGCCAAAACAAAGAAGAGCCACAAGGCACTCTAAAACCCACATCAAGAGCAACTACTCTAGCGGCCTACATAATTGCCAATACTATTTCGGGGGTTCCTTACTATAATCAGAGTATAATGGGCCCCAAAATCCTATTCTAATTATTGAGGCCCTACATTAGAGCTCTAAATCCATCAGCACCCGACAGCATCTTCTGGAAACGGTGTTGGCACCCTCTTCAATGAAGCCTCGTCAATTATCAAGCAGAACACAGAAGACCGTGTCAATCATAATCTTGGTGCGAGCCTTGTCACAATCAGAGTGATTTCATAGTAACCATGGTTTAGGGCTTAGGGTACTGGCAGCTATAATCGTGGAAGCAGCGTGGATAACAAGAGTAGCAGTAAAGACACCGATCGCAACTTGGTAACAGCGATGTGGGTAGTTCTCTAAACTAAGGCCCGTTGCAGGGTTCTTTTGAGGGGCCCTAATCCAAGGAACTACCCATATGAATGACGATAATGATGACGACGTTCGACCTAACAGCAATCAAGACTCTAAGGGCTCTAAAGGCATCGAACAGGACGTGGACGTTGCTTTGGCCAAGGCATTGTAGCTGATTGAGCATACGCCGACCCCTCGGGCACTGCTACTCATAACCGCTGCCGCTCTGAGGTGATGACTACCGAAGGTGAAGTGGCAGATGTCGAAGATGTCCCCGGGAAAGGTGAGCCGGTGTCGCTGGAGTGAAGCAAAAAGGGAGTTCTAGGGGAGCAGGGGGGTTTGCTTTGGTGGTCCTGAGGTTTGGGGGTCGATAGTTCAGATGTAGGGTTTAGGGTGTAGGGTTCAGGGTTTAGGCTTTCGGGGCCAAGATTCAGGGTTCAGGGTTTAGGGTTCGGGGTTTTGCGTTTAAGGTTTGGGGTTCAGGGTTTAGGGTTTAGGGTTCAGGTTTTGGGGCCACTCTTGCTGCTCTTACTTCGATTACTACTATTGCTACTATGACCTCCTTAACTACTATAGCTACCGAACAGACCCGGCCAGCAATATTAATGTGACCCAAACATCAGGATGTAGGCTGAATAGGCTTTGCTCCCGAGTTTCCCGAGCCGTCGACTGTCTGGGTTCACCCCTAAACCCTAAACCCTAAACCCTAAACCCTAAACCCTAAACCCTAAACCCTAAACCCCTAAACCCCTAAACCCTGAACCCTAAACCCAGTCACAGCCTCTAGAGGCTCCCATCGCGCAAGTTTCTCGACTCATGCGCAGTGATACCACCTGGTATAGTACAATAGAGTATACCTATATCATAGTATGTAGAGGACCGTAGTATAGTGCACAGTTTTGTACAGTATCATACAGGAACGCACATGATATCCAGTAGAGTGCAGTGCTCTGCAGCAACAGAGAAGCCTAAATAATTACCAACAGTATTTTGGCGGGCTCCTTATTAGAATTATAGCATAACATACCCCAAAAGCCTATTCTTATTATGAAGGCCCTTACATGAACCTCATATCAGTCGTGGTCGCCGTGATGTATAGGCTACCCGCTACCGCCGCTCCCGAGGTCGCATCTTCATGACGGACAAGCAGGACTCACCCCATTTCCGGCCAGATGCTGCTAAGCGTTTGGGATTTAAGATTTCGCTTTTTGAGGAAGTAAGTTAAGGGCATTAGAAGGGATATCCAACAGGTTCTAGAGCATGCTTTTGCCGAATGTTCCTCTGTGCTTCAAGGTGCTTTGTTTTCGGGCCTGGTTGCTTTTGCAGGTTCCTTTCAAGGGTTCTTGGCTAGGGCTCCTTCCAAGGATTCCTTTCAAGGGTTCCTTCGGAGATCTGACGACAATGACAAGGGTTTATCACTTAAAGAAACAGGGCACTTTTGGTTTTAAGTACCTAATGCAGGGCTGTAGAACCAGGGTTTCTCAATCAGGTTGCCATGTCCCTGACTATAGTTCACTGTTGAGGTTCACTCCGGCCCAACCGAAAACCTAATGTAGGGGCTTCAGTAATTACCACACCATTTTGGGGGTTCCTTATATTGTAATTATCGTACAACATACCTCAAAACCCTATTCCAAGTATCAAGGCCCCTATATTACTTCGCCCTATACTATAGCCATAATAAGGAACCCCTCCCCCCTCCCCCCAAAAAAAACAAAAACAAGAATAGTATAGGTAATTATAAATAGGGCCCTATATAACTGGCCAGGTGCCCTGACCTCCAATTCAACCCTAAACCCCTAAACCCTAAACCCTAAACCCTAAACCCTAAACCCTAAACCCTAAACCTTGACCTCAATTTAATCCTGCAGGACCGCTTTTGCAACTTCCTGGAGTCGGCAGGGTCCCCAATCGGCGACACAGAAGCAGTTTGGGTTTAGGGTTTAGGGTTTAGGGGTTTGGGGTTAGGGTTTAGGGTTTATTTAGGGTTTAGGGTTTAGGGTTTAGGGTTTAGGGTTGAGGGTTTAGGGTTGTTTTAGCATAGGGGCCTAAATAATTCACAGTATCATTCCTTTGGGCCCCTTGATATTATAAAGGAGCCCAACACCCTGTTATAATTGTTAGGGCTCCTACATTCATGGTTTAGTTTCTAGTTTAGGGCATCAGGTTGGTAGGTCTAAGGTATGGGGTTTCGGGTAAGGGGTTTAGGCTTAGTAGGGGTCTGAAGCCGTCTGAATAGCGAGGGATGGCATCCCCTGGCAGTCCCTAATCGAACTACAGTGCAGCATATACCCCAAAGCTTAGTTCCGTCCACTAAGGCCTCTTTGTTGATGTAGGGCGCACGACCCTAAACCCTAAACCCTAAACCCTAAACCCTAAACGCTAAACCCTAAACCCTAAACCCTAAACCCGTGGCCAGGGTTCCGTTAACGAGCCAGGAAGTATAGACTCCTTGTGTGCGCTGTGTTCAGGTGCAGAATGGACTTGGGGTTGATTTTACGGGGTTTACAGTTTAGGGTTTAGGGTTTAGGGTTTAGGGTTTACAGTTTAGGGTTTAGAGTTGAGGGGGGTACTGAGAGGATCTTGTGATCTTGCAAGTAGGGGCATGAGTAATCAGTTACAAGTACTTATAGCCTCAGATACGGTACTTCCCGAAACCCTAAACCCTTATGACCTTGCTCACTCAACCCCCAGATCCTAAAGGCCCTTTGAAGCCCGCGCAATCCCGACGATCCCAATCTAATCCCTAGTGCCAAGTCCCATGGTCCTGCAAGTAGTTCTGGTCCTTCACAGCGGTTAAGCCAGGGAACAGAATGAAGCGGCATGGCTCAGTCCATATTGGGTGCCGAGTTATATTTAGGGTATTTGGGTTTTAGGGTTTAGGGGTTTAGGGTTAAAGGTCCAGGGTTTAGGGACAATGTGCCCAGCCCGCACTGCCCGGAATTGAATAGCCCCCAACAGATCTTGGCTCAGTGGTGTATTCTGGCGGAGCTACGTAATTCCATCATAATACTGTGCACATGATTGTATAGGTGCGCATGTACCCTAAGCCCTAACCCTGTGTACATGCGGGCCGCAACGGTGTCTAAACCAAACAACCCTGAGCACCGAGCCTCGCCAACATACAACACTCATTATCCGCTTACTTAAAGGATCATGGGACTTAGTAAGTAGGGTTATAATTAAGGTACCTATACTTATATTTACTTATAACCCCAATTAAGGGACTTATAACCTTACTTACTAAGTCCCATGATCCTCCAAGTAGCCCCAAGTACCTACTTATCGGGTACTTTGCACCCTTGTGGCCAACACTGGGTTACCATGACTTCACCAGAAAGTCAAACCGGAGAGCCGTTTGGTCCAAAGCTACTTTAGATACTGTAGTTCATGCGGTTGAGGGCGATCACTCGGCATTTCAGCTGACGTAAATCAAGCCACCAGGTAGAAAACACCTACTGTATTCCTTTGTGAAGCATGAGCTTGACAACGAAGCGTCCATACCCTGAAGCCTTCACACACACACACACGCATACACCGAGCACTTGGAAAGTACAGCTGCCCCAAGTTAAGCATCACTTCTCAAAGACGGAGGCAGCCTAAATAAGTATCGAAGATTCTTTATCATCAGTGTCGCAGAACATAATCGCACCTATACAATTCATGAAGGCCCCAAGCCCCAACACGCAGCCGTAAACCGCCTAAAGCCCCCGAAAGCCTCCTAAACCCCATCTCCAAAAGGTGTCTGAACTGTACGACTCTTAAACCCCAGATGGGTAGTTTTCTAAATTAGGTTCCCTTTTTGGGTCCTTATGATATTACGGCACCTATGATTTAGGGTACCCCAGAAGGGATCATAATTTTGACAACTGCCCAGATACTGCCACCACTCTGTAACAGTTAGAGAACATTTGTAACGTGCTACTAGCAGGCCTCACTATGACCCCTGATAGAGAGGGCAATGCCCAATCTAAACCCCGGAAGCTGTCGACGTAAACGTCCAACGCCATGGATATGGATGTGGCGGCGATGGCTGCTGCGGGAGCGCCAGGAGCTAAGAGGGCTGTGTTTTGGTTGGTTTAGTGTTTAGGGTCTAGGGATTTGCCCGAAACACTCAGTAGTATACTAGAGAGGATAATTCTAGAACTCATTAATGGGTTGAAGGATTTGGCTCAAAGGCTGCCGCGGTCGAGCGTGCATGCGAGCAAGCGGTGCCTAACTCCTAAACCCCGAATCCTGTGAAGCATAAGGTCGCAGGCCTCCCTTGCGCCTAGGCAGATCTGATTGCATTCCTGTCATCGTGCCAAAGCAGAGGCGTCGAATATCCGGTTGACTGGGACAAGCTATTTGCCCAAGTTGATTTCACACAACATTTGTCCACGGACGGGGTGAAGTCATTGAATCATTTTCTTGTTCGCCGCACATGCTTCTGGGTTTCAGAAGAAGAAGCTCATTCTTCTGCTCGCAACATCGCCATTGAACAGAGCGACAAAAAACGACATAAGATGCTTACAGAAGCCGTTGTATCGGTCGGTCGCGCACTCAGTGGGGTGCTCGCCTTCAACAAGTCCAGGTGCATTAGAGTAGAGCTTGCCGCCACAACACAAACATAAGTTAATTTTGAGGCAACAGATACTGTTATTCATTACTGCGGGTTGCTTAGTACGCTTAGTACAGGCATCGTATACTATTACCCCGAAGCCTATTCTAATCATCACGGCCCTTTTTTCATGGGTGCTCGGACTAAGGGCCTGAGTGTCTAGTTGCTGCACAGGTATGCGAGTTTAGCTGCTAAGTGCTTGGGGAATATAGGTACTTGCACTTCGAGGGTTAGGGCCTCAAAGCCGGAGGCAGAAGAAGAAGAAGAAGTAACAAAAACCCAAAGCCACATGTGTGATACCCCTAAGCTCTAAATCCTACCCTATAAATCCTAAACCCTAAACCCCTGAGGCCGAACTTGGTAACCACCGAAGCTCCCAGAGAAGCCTTAGATGCACCCAAAGTTTGGAAGTCTCCCTGTATTGCATGTCTATCTGTGGTGGGCCGAATGTTGTTCCGTTTGAGGGGTTGGATCTTGACCAGCTTGGCCTCTGCGGCCGGATTTAACATTCGGCACCAAGCCCTGAAAGTCTAAGCCCTAAACCCTAAACCCTAAACCCTAAACCCTAAACCCTAAACCCTAAACCCTAAATATAGGAACCTGGTTAAGAAACCTTGGGGCTTTATTAGGGCTCTTTATCTGGATCCTAGTACTTCGGGGTTAATAGGACCAGGGTTTCTTAATCAGGTTTAGGGTTTAGGGTTTAGGGTTTAGGGTTTAGGGTTTAGGGTTTAGGGTTTAGGGTTTAGGGTTTAGGGTTTAGGGTTTAGGGTTTAGGGTTTAGGGTTAGGTTCCTACATAACCCCTAGACAAAAGCCCCTAAGGCGTTAAGCCCAAACCCTCGAACACTTGAGACAGACCTCTGACATCCTGAGGCACTTTACCGGAGTCGTCAAATCCTACAATCCCGCCAAGGGCACCTCGGTAGGGTTTAGGGCATAGGGATCAGGGCTGAGGATTTAGGGTTTGCAGGGCTATTAAGGTTCACCTTCTTTCCTTGGGGTTTGCCCTAAACCCTAACCCTGAAGCCTAAGCCTTCGGGTTTTAGGGGTCGGGGTTTAAGGTTCAGCTGGACTGGGATTTAGAGTTTAAGGTTTGGGGTTAGCTGGGTTCCTGAGTAGTACCCTTTTGCCTTGTTGTGTTGTGAGGCCCCCTTATTAAAACTGAACAACAGGAAAAGGGCACCCTTACTATTAAGGGGTTACCAGGAGCCTAGTTAGGTACTTGGACCAGTAGGGTGACTTAGCCAGAAGTAGCTTGGCGCTTTCCGATTACCCCAAAACCCAAACCCCAAACCCTAATCCCTAGGCCCTAAACTTTAAACCCTAATCCATTAGCCCTAAACTTTTTAAACCCTAATCCCTAAGCCCTAAACTTTAAACCCTAATCCCTGAGCCCTAAACTTTTTAAACCCTAATCCCTGAGCCCTAAACTTTTTAAACCCTAATCCCTAAGCCCTAAACTTTAAACCCTAATCCCTAGGCCCTAAACTTTTTAAACCCTAATCCCTAAGCCCTAAACTTTAAACCCTAATCCCCAAACCTTAAACCCTACTTTGCAGGGTTCAGGTTTCAGAGTTTCGGGTTCCAGCTTGGTCATCGGAGTAGCGGGCCATGGATGTCTGGTTTGTTGTTACTTTTCTTTGGGAGGGTGGCGGTTTAGGGCACCGTGTCATTGTTAGGGAGACCCCTTAAAGCCTTAAAGGGGACCCTTCGTAACCCTGCTTATGACTCCCTTAAAACGGACCGGCTCTAAACCCTCAACCCTAAACCGGTAGGGCACCGTGCCGGGAGCGTGTTCGTGTAAGGCGGTGAAGTTAGGCTCTAAGGCGATTCGTTTCCGCATTTGGACTTTCAGAAATACTTGAGGGCCGAATACATAGGGGTCGGAATATGTAGGAATAATATTTCATAGGGTTGCTTATCTATTTAAATATAAGTGTTCGAATATAACTAAGGTATAACCCCAAAAAGCCTTGTCGTAATTGAGGACTATATAAGAAATTCCACAAATAGTTTGTTTGGGGGAGGGGGGTTCTGACGATTTTGGATCTAGGGTTGAGGATGCTAGGGCTTTTGTACATAGGATCAAGGGTTGCTTTCATTCATTAATGAAGATGATCATGGCTTTGATGGAGGTTAAGGCTTAGGATGGCTTTAGGGTTTAGGATAAGGGTTATGGTGTTGTGATTTGGTGTTCGTGACTTTTTGTGCAGGGGTCAGGGTGTACAAAACAAGTTCTAAACCTATTTGCAATCTATCTTCTAAAGTTGCATCCTTCCTTATGGTCATTTCCTAAATCCTTCTTCTGGTGCATAATTGGGTAAGACTGGCAATGATCGGAACCCAAAGTAGACCCGACATTGTAGGATCCTGAAACGCAAGCCACCTCGGAAGGAAACCCCCTATCTTCAGGCTACCTTGTGCATATAGGGGCTCAGGGTTCAGGGTTAAGGGGTTTATGCTTTAGGGGCTTAGGGTTTACGGGTTTAGGGTTGTGCATATGCCTCTAGACAACCACGGTGGTTTAGGCTTTAGGGTTTAGGGAACCATCTTACTCAGTAGTAGGGTCCTTGATACACGGACACACCATACGGGACCCCTATACTTCAGAAGCCGCGAGACCATCATCTTCTGCAGCCTGTAATGTAGGGGCCTTAATAATGAGAATAGGGTTTGGAGATATATAATATAGTTATAGTCAGGAACCCCCAAAATAGTATAGGTAATTATTAAGGCCTCTATGGTATTTCAGTATCTCAGGCCTCGCAGAGCGCTTTTTCAACCAAAACCCTTTGAGAAGCTATAACCTGAACCCGCAACCCTAAGCAGAATATAGGCCTCGGGGTTTAAGGCGTAGGTCTACGTCAAACACCTCTAGGCCGCAAGTTCTAAATACAAAGATGCGAGAGACATGGGCCATAATGGTTCAGGAGTCTCCGACTAAACAAGCTTAAGAGTCTTAAGGTTTTCGGTTGCGGGGCTGGGGGGTTTCGGCTGTTGGGTTGTTATGTTGCGCTTCTGGGGCTTAGGACTTTGTGCGTCATATAAGGGCCTGAAGAGGTACCTTTTTCCCTAAGCTTCGGTAACAAAGCTACCTTAACCAACCAAAACCCACTTTTCGTAGGTTCTTATTGTAGACCGTAATATGGGATTTATAGGGACCCTACAAAAAAGTAGGTTCTGGTGGGTTAAGGCCCCCAAACCCGAATCACTCATTATTGAGGCCACTACAGTGGCCAGGGTTCGGGGTTGGGGATACGAGGCCCCTGAGAACAGGGTTTAGGGTTTAGGGTTACAAATCCCATATTAGGGTCTATAATGAGAACAGAGATCCGAAAAGGTGCGAAAGCCCAACATAGACTCTTTGTAGCATGTTTGTCTTGGGAACTATGAGGGGGTTACGATTAAGCATACCGACCCTAGCAGTAGATGCTAACCTAAATCTTGAAACCACCAGAAAGTCTAGACCAAGGGTGGTGTCCGTTTGCTCAGAGTAGTAGCCGTGCTCACCAAGGTTGGGGACACATCGAGTGCGAGGCACGTCGGATCTTCATACAACTCGAAGCCCTACACCCCAAACTATGCGCCAACTCTGGAAGTTGTGACGTAGCTAAGCTAATGGAGATCCCTACAGTTGAGCACGCCGGGCCCTTTGGGTAAGTGTTGGTTTTCAGGACTGTTGTACAAGTCAAAAGCCATGAATGCTTGGATGCTTATGATTCACATCCCTGGGCTTAGGAGAACGGCGCAGCCTTTGCAATACTTCCCGACTTCCCACCATCATTGCGCAGGGGTCCTTTTTTGTGTATATCCCACAGTACACCCCAACACTCTTGTCGATCACACAGGCCGCTAGATTATGTCTTGCGGTGCGGTGCCTTCGTTCCAGGCAGCTGCCAGGCAGGTAGCCGCGGCGAGAAGTGGCGACAGCCGTCCAGAGAACGATGATTGTGGAGACATGATCCGCATCGAGGACACCGCTTAAGGTGGCTGGCTGGCGGTGCTTCAACGGGTGCGCAGAGGCCGGATCTTTCTGGCCACGGGTTTGGTGACAGCAGTTCTGTGCAGGTTGACCTGGGATGCTGTTGTTTTTGGTGCTGACTGTATGTCCGAGCAGTGGATCTCACTGCTTGAGCGTGCGGCACATGGAAGGCCTGACTACAGCTACGGCGAGAAGTGGTAAACTTGCAACGCCTCCAAATCTAAAGCCTGAAGCCTAAAAGGCAATAATCCTCAAAGCCCTTAACCCTCAAACCCTCAACCCTAAACCCCATGCCCTAAACCCTACACCCTATGTTGCCTATACCCCAAACTCCTATACCCTAAACCCTATAACCTATACCCTAAACCCTAAACCCTAAATCCTCAAATCCCTAAGCTTCCACTTTGCAGGCGGCGACCCAAAAGCCAGAACGCTTTCGGTGTATTGGGAGTTAGCATTAGGGTTTGAGGTCTTGGGTGTAGGGTTTAGGGTTTAGGGTTCCAGGTAGGTTTAGGAGTTAGCATTGGGGGAACCCTTGGGGATATAGACGCTCTCAGCAACGTCCGTTTTAAGAGATCCAGACGTAGGGCTTAGAAGGGTCCCCTTTAAGGGGTCTCCCAAATAGTACTACCCATCTATGCTACAGGACGTTATAACTGAGTTGGTGTTACAAGCAACTGACAGGGTTGTTGATTTAGGGCCTAGGGTTTCGGGTTTAGGGCGTTAGGGAACTTAATTTAAGTTACCACAATGGGGATGTATAGTAATATAGGCGTTTCGTTTTTTCACAACTTAAGCTAATTTCCTTAAGAGCAACCCAGATAAATGGCCATTGGGTAAAATTCGGTAGAATGCCTCTGTCAACATCTCCCACTACAGGGATCTGAACAGTGACAGCACTCCGTTCTAGTCATTCTAGTCCCTCTACGTATGGGTCCGAGCTACAATCCCACAAAATCCCAAACTCGAATCATCAAACCCTCCACCCTAAACCCTTAAGAAAAAACCCTGAACCTTAAGAAAAAACCCTAAACCCTTAAGAAAAAACCCTGAACCTTAAGAAAAAACCCTAAACCCTTAAGAAAAAACCCTAAACCCTGAATTACACAAGCGGAGCTCCCGACAGGAGACCTTCAAGCTCTTTGGCACCTCGGCCTTGCAGCTGCTGTACCCCTAAACCCTAAACCCTAAACCCTAAACCCTAAACCCTAAACCAAAACCCTAAACCCTCTTACATAAGCTACCAACACCTACTTTTTTGTAGGGTCCTATGAATCCTAAAATAGGGTTTATAATAACCTACAAAAGAAAGTAGGTTATGGTAGCTTAAGGTAGTACAGACTACGGCCTTCATGGCCCCAAAATAATACAGACCCAAATTAGGATTTTGGGCATGATGCTTCTGAAATATATTCGGGAGCCTGAATTCGGAAGGATTAGCAAAAACAACACACGTATATAGTCTTAAGTCTTAAGCCCGAACCTGGATGATTCCCCAAACCCGAATCCCTAAACAGTCAGTGTTCAGGATTTCTGATCTCAGTTGCTTTTTACTCTGACACAAATACCCAACGCACTCTACCTCAACTCCTAGAAGTGCCCCTTTCTCTTCAGGGTTGACATCGAGGAAGGATGGTACAGGGGTGGGCCTTGGGGTTTTGAGCTTCAGGTTTAGGGTTTAGGGTTTAGGTTCTGCTCTTCATAACCCAGCTTGCTATGGATCAAAAGCAGAACCTGTTGCCAGTGGCCCATGACGGTCCCGACATGTACTCCGTTGGGATTTAGGGCTATGTAGAAAGACCACTTCGATACTATAGGGGTCATAACAATTACAAGTACATACCTCGGAGTTCAGTGCCCCGACCCTCCAAGTACGGAAAGCAGTATCTTAACCGGACCCTCCAAGTACAGAAGGCCGTATCTCAACTCATATCTAATGGTAGTGTGCTTTGTTTGGAAAGGGGGGGGACTCCTGCATTCAAGTTTATTTGGTATCTTTCAAGGTTGTGTCCAAATTAGGGTATTCTATGGGATGCCTCAACCCCAAAGAACGAAGCCCTAAACCCTAAACCCTAAACCCCAAAGAACGAAGCGGTGCTTTGGCAGGCAAGGACATCTTCTTACTCAAGAGCCGCACTGGCAGTTACACTCTCGCCGCTCGGGCAACCCAGGCCCTGAACCTTCGGGCTTAGGGCCTCCTTTAAGGGGTTTAGGGTTTAGGGGTTTAGGGGTTTAGGGTTTAGGGTTTAGGGTTTAGGGTCTAGGATTTAGGGATTTAGGGTTTAGGCTAGCGGTTTAGGGGTTGGGGATTTGGGGCTTAGGGCTTGGGGTTTAGGATTTAGGGATTTAGGGTTTAGGGTCTTGGGTTTAGGGTTTAGGGGTTTGGGGTGTAGGGTTCAGGGTTTAGGGCTTAGGGCCTTGGGGTTTAGGATTTAGGGATTTAGGGTTTAGGCTAGAGGTTTAGGGGTTGGGGATTTAGGGCTTAGGGCCTTGGGGTTTAGGATTTAGGGATTTAGGGTTTAGGCTAGAGGTTTAGGGGTTGGGGATTTAGGGCTTAGGGCTTGGGGTTTAGGGCTTCGGGCTTGGGGCTTAGGGTCTTGGGTTTAGGGTTTAGGGGTTTGGGGTGTAGGGTTCAGGGTTTAGGGCTTAGGGCTTGGGGTTTAGGATTTAGGGTTTAGGGGTTTGGGATTTAGGGCTTCGGGCTTGGGGCTTAGGGTCTTGGGTTTAGGGTTTAGGGGTTTGGGGTGTAGGGTTCAGGGTTTAGGGCTTAGGGCTTGGGGTTTAGGATGTAGGGATTTAGGGTTTAGGGGTTTGGGTTTTAGGGCTCAAGGCTTGGGGTTTAGGGTCTTGGGTTTGGTTTGGGATTTGGGGTTCAGGGCTGAGGGCTTGGGGTTTAGGGTTTAGGGCTTTAGGGCTTTTTAGGGGTTTGGGGTTCAGGGTTTAGGAGGGCTTAGGGGTAAGGGTTTTATTCGGGAATCGAAGCAACACCTCTGCTTCCTCCTGTCAGCCCCTTGCATCATTTTTTGCCTTGGGTCCGGCCCCAAATGAGCGTGCTTTGTGGAAAAGACATGTTGCCCGCATCTGCTGTCTACCGTGGAATCCAAATAAGTGCAAATATTGTTCCCCAGGGTTCCTTCGTATGCTTGTACTATAAAGCAGCCCGAGCCCCAATTCTGATTACTAAAACCCCTACGATACCTTTTTCCAGTCGTCTTCCATCTTCTGGATTTCCTGTTTTCGCCATTTTCCTGTTTTGTCCATGTGCTTTCATCTACATCTTTTTGTAACTTTGTGTTAAGATAGCAGGGGTCCCAGTCTCCATATGAAAGAACTTTATGAACCCTAGGGTTCCGAGTTGAGGGTTTAGGGTCTGAGGCTCGGGGTGGTTCAGAGAACTTGTCTCCTGCCCTGGGGAGCCTAAACCCGAAAACCTAAACTCTAAACCCTAAACCCTAGCGTGGCTACAGTTTTTGCGGAGGGCTACCATACTAAAATACTCATTTAAGGACCTGTTCCTTAAAGCCTTAAAACGAGCCATTATGAAACCACTGTTTTTTTTCCTTCTTCTCCCTGGTTACTTCAAAGCCCAGGCTTCAACCAAAACCCGAGGGAGCACGGTTTAGGGTTTGGGCTTCTTCCCATCTCGCCGAGGCCAGGGGGTCTCAGGTGAGGTTCACCGTGGAGCAAGGGACGAAAGGCTGCTCGGATGGCTTTCACCCTAAACCCTAAACCCTAAACCCTAACCGAACTCTTAAACCCTCAACTTTGGGGCTTAGGGATCGGGATCCAAAGGTCCCAGTATTTAGGAGGTCGGAAAGGGTTCCAAAAGGGATTTCATAAGGAGTTTGTAAAGTTCTGTTTTGTACTTTCGGGAGTCCGCGATAGTTTGGTACCTGGACCCTTCGCGTTGACGAACGTACGTAGACAAGGCCCCCGTAATGAAGCGACCAGGCCCAAGAATCGACATCATCATGCAAAAAACAATCCCCAAAGTAAGGCAACCCCATACTAAACCCTAGACCCTATACCCTAAACCCTAAACCCTAAACCCTAGACCCTAGACCCTATACCCTAAACCCTAAAGCACAGCGGTGGTAGGGATTTTGTGGCTTTGAGCCTTCGGGCCCAGAAAGCCAATAAAGACCGACATTTCTGCAACCCTGAACTCACAACACAAAGACAAACCCTTCTGAGGAGGTATAGGGGCCTAAAAAAAATACCTATACATACCTATACTATATTGGGGGTTAATTTTTTAAGTATAAATACCCCAGAACGCTGTTCTGATCATTAAGGCCTCTATATTATAGGGTTTAGGGGTCCCGGCATAAGCACCAAACCCCAAACCCTAAACTCCAGCCGCAAGCTCCCGCCCTGAATCCTCAACCCTACACCCTAAATCCTAAAACTTCAATCCTAAATCCTAAACCCTACAGGCCTCACAAAGGCTCTGAACCCTAAATCCTAGACCCTGTCGGCCCTACAAACCCTGTTGTGGTTTAGGGTGTAGGGCTTTGGGGTTAAGGAACCCTAAGCCCAACCACAAAACCCTAAACCCTACAGCCTTGTCCTAAAACTTAAACCCAACCACAAAACCCTAAATCCTATACCTTTGTCCTAAAACCTAAACCCAACCACGAAACCCTACACCCTTGTCCTAAAACTTAAACCCAACCACAAAACTCTGAATCCTATACCCTGGTCCTAAAACCTAAGCCCAACCGCAAAACCCTAAATCCTATACCTTTGTCCTAAAACCTAAACCCAACCGCAAAACCCTAAACCCAATACCCTTGTCCTAAAACCTAAACCCAACCACAAAACCCTAAACCCTATACCCTTGTCCTGAAACCTAAACCCAACCACAAAACCCTAAACCCTATACCCTTCTCCATTGTCCTAAAACCGAAGCCCAGCCACAGAACCCTAAACCCTAAACCCTAAGCCCAAAACCAACAAAGCTCTTTAACCAGCTGAGGTCCTGAAGCTGCGAACATCGAGCTGATTCCAACGACGACGGCCAGGCGCTTCAGGGTTTAGGGTTTAGGGTTTAGGATTTAGGGTTTAGGGTTTGGGGTTTAGGGTTTAGGGGGTTTAGGGGGTTTAGGGGGTTTAGGTTTTAGGGATTTGGGGGCTTAAGTTGAAGGTTTTGGGGTCTTAGTGTTTAGGGATTAGGGACTTGGGGCTTAAGTTTGGGGTTTAGGGGGCTTGAAGTTTAGCGTCTGGGGTTTCGGGGTTTGGGGTTAGGGGGTTTGTTCGGATAGTAGCAAAGAGGTGTACCTTATTTAGGGTTCAAGGATCTCCTAATGGGTTTAGGGTTTAGGATTTAAGGGTTCGCGGTTCAAGGTCTGAGGGCTGCTGGGTGTAAGATTTAGGATTTGGGGTTTCAGGGTTTAGGACTTATAACTTAGGGTTTAGGCTTCGCGGGGTGCAAGGTTTAGGATTTAACGAATTCGTTTTTAGGGTTTACAGGAAGGGTGTAAGGGTTTGGGATTCAAGGGTTGAGTAGTTCAGGGATAAAGGGTATCAGGGTCGAGGGCTGTAGGAACCTGATTGAGAAACACTGGCCCTCTATCACCAAATTATGAGGGTTCATAGAATGAAGACCCAGGGTTTCTAAATCAGGTTCCTACATTACCCTAACCCTAAACCCTAAACCCTAGACCCTAAACCCTAGACCCTAAACCCTAAACCCTTAACCCTAGACCCTAAACCCTGGACGGTTTAGGGGTTTAGGGGTTTAGGGGTTTAGGGTTTAGCGGTTTGGGTTTAGGGTTTAGGGGTTTAGGGTTTGGGGTGTAGGTTTTAGGGTTTTAGGGTTTAGGGGTTTGGGTTTAGGGTGCAATTCAGGTAAGAATTTGACGGGTTTTCAAGCAATCTTAAGCAATGTAATAGTGGGGCTGTTTAATTACCTTTTTCAGTTTTGGGTGCTCCTTGTTAGAGTTAGAGTATAGTATACCCAAAAAACCTACTCTACTCTTGGCGTTCTTCTGGTTGGCTCTTATTTGGGTTTCTATCTGAACGATAATCAGTAGGTTCCAAGTTTAACTTTCAGGAGAGGTTCAGAAGTCAGGGCAAGTACTTATAGAATGGGCCCCAAAACCCGATTCTTGGTATTATGAGGCCCCTAAACCCTAAAGCCTTATAGTAGCCCTTATACAACCCTTTAAGGAACCCTTTATAGTATACTCCAAAACCTTATTCTGACTTATGAAGGCTTCTATATTACCTAAAGTTCGAGACGGCTTCGGATTCAAAGATTCCTTCGTCCGCAATCCAACATGCCAAAGGTTTAGGGGTTTAGGGTTCAGGGGTTTAGGGTGCAGAGGTGTAGAAAGTTTAGGGTTTACAGTAGGGGTTTAGGGTTAAGGGGTTGGGGTTGAGGGTTGAGGGCTTAAGGGTTTAGGAGTTTAGGGTTGGCATGACTGCAGATGGTAGTCCAGTGTAAATCCAATAGTCAAGGAAGGTAGTTGTGGAGTGAACTTTCGAACGCGGTTCATATGCTTCAATGCTGTTGCCGATGCCTCAAGAATGCACACCTGCTGTGTTCGGTGAGATGAGTTCATACGACTTTGCATGCACTGAACTTAGTTCCCCAATGCCCAACCTTTGAAGTTTTTGGGTTCCTATAATTTAGTAGTAATCTGAAAGTTCAACCTCTTGTTTCCCTGGCTTATTGGGGAATTAAGTAAACCCTAAACCCTAAGCCCTAGCTTCACGGACTTGCGGGCTGGGTGGGTGCCTAGGTGCTTGAAGCCTTACGGCTTTAGAGGTGCGGCTAGCTGCCTGAAACCCTTTATTTCTAATGACTATCTCATACCCCCTTAAGCATCTCGCAGAATTGTATCCCTAAACACTATCAACCCTAAACACTAAAAACTATAAGCCCTACACCCCTAAGCATTCGTGCGAGGTCCGGGTTGAGCCCGCAGGAAATGTTGCGAGGGATCCACATTCAGTTGCTAAGCCATACAGGACCTCGAAGCGCAGTGTTTAGGCTTTACCTCAACCTGCCATAAGCTAGCTTTTTGTAGGCTCTTATTGTAAGCCCTGGTATAGACTACATATAGGGACCTCACCAAAAAAATGGTTTCGGTAGTTCAATTTAGGGTTTAATCATAAATTTGAAAAGCCCTTCTTTACTAAAGCAGGGCGCCCTACTGCAGGGCCTGGGTGCGTAATTGATATCAACATCCGTTCTTAATCCCTTCCCACCCACCCACACACGCGCACACACCCACACCCACACACTGACACAGACACAGACACAGACACAGACACAGACACAGACACAGACACAGACACAGACACAGACACAGACACAGACACAGACACATACACATACACAGACACACGCACACACACATACTCACAGTCACTAATGCTGCGGCTGAGAGGGAGGGGCTTGAAGGGGCGGAATTCGCTCTTCTGCTGGCAAGTCTGCACCTCCTGCTCTTGCTGCTGCTGACCTCAACTGTGTGGAGGAAGCAAGAGCCTTGCTAGCCCACATTGAGGGGTTCCCGGCTTTCTGGCCAACGAGAACTGGCCCTCGTGGGGGCAGGTGCTATTACTGCGTGGAGAAAGGGCACTGGATGAAGAGTATGGACTTGTGGAGGAAAGCCTCGGGAGAGACCGGGTGGTCTACCAAGTGGCTGTCGGCCTTCGGGTGGCGTGGCGCCTCCGTAAGTCCGCCCCCGGCTTATCATAGTCACAATCCGCTGGGTGCAAAGAAGAATATCCCAAAAGCCACTTTAAAGTCATTCACTTTGCAGAACCCGTACGAATCGTTTAAAACCGGGTATTAATACCACCATACATACCCTTGGAGAACACGTCTTAAGAATTCCAAAAACCCTGTCACATCCTAGAACGCCCGTGAAATACGTGTTGAAAAACCAATCAAACCGAATAAACGGGTGATTGAGTCCGGCAAAGGGAGCATTGCTGCAAGGCAGGATGCAGCCTTTTGGATGGTTTGCTTCGTGACGGGATTGAGTAGTTAGTTCCCCAAAAACCAAACGTCCAAAATTTTTGGGGTCTTTCTAATTTTGTAGTAATCTGACAGTTTAACCATTTATTTCCCTGGCTTACTGGAGACGTCAGAGTATGTTTGATTGTTGTTATCTTGACCACAACCGGATACTGCGTACATTCCGGCAACCAAAGTCACATCAACCCCGCGGATGCCTAAATCCTAGAAACCCTTAAGCTCTCAACCATAAAAGCCCCAACCCCCAACCCCCTGAAGTTTAGGGTTTAGGGGTTTAGGGTTTGGAGTTTAGGGTTCTAAACTTTCAACCTAAACCCTACACCCTAGACTCTCAACCTTACAAACCCAAGCCCCAGCCCCCTGAATCCTAAACCACTCGTTTCGGCTTTCGGGCCGCGCCCAGGCGCGGCTTCAGAACGATCGGCTCTTGCGCCAGCTCCACTCTGATTTGAGGGACCTTGGCTGGCTTGGTTTGGCTGGCTTGGTTTAGGGTTTAGGGTTTAGGGTGTATAATCCAAATCACCTTAGTAGGGATGTGCGAAAAAAACCCTACGTCCTGAGCCCTAAGCCCTGCTTTACTGTTATGGTAGCTACAAGTAGTTTTTTGGGGTTCAGGATTGCTTGCCGGGTTTGGGGTTTAGGCTGGTTCAGCGGTTTGGGGTTTTGGGGTTATGGCTAAATGGGGCTCTAGCGGGTTCTACATGTTTTCTACAAGCTTTCGTTGTGTTCTACGTGCTTGCGTCATCGCGGGCGGCAGAGTTTTGGGTTGTGAGTCTAGGAGTTGGGGCTTGGTTTTAGCGTTCAGGATGTTATGTTTAGTGCTTCGGGTTTGGTTTGAAGCTTTGGGTTCTGGTGTTAGGATTTAGGGTTTAGCATTTAGGTTTCTATAGCATTGTAGCCTACAAATAAAGATCGTAATGGTTATTCCGATTCTAAGGCCATTGAAAAGACTCTGGGTTTAGGGTTCATGGGTTTTAAGATTTAGGGCGTTAGGGGTTTTGAGGTTGAGGGATTGGGGGTTTTAAGGTTTAGGGTTTAGATTAATACTGCTTCAGCTCTATGAAGCACATTCCAAGCCCTACTAGAGACCTCGTGCACACCTTCCACTTCGAACCAAACCCCTTGTTTGCAAGAACCCTGAACCGCACGCCCATAGGCTGAAAGCCCAAAACTTGAAACCCAAAAGCCCTCAACCCTGAAACTTACGTAAATAGAACCTGTAAGCCCTCAAGCCTTAACCCTAAATTAGGCCCTAAACCGAGACCTTGAAACCTTATATACCCCGAAACAAAGAAAAATGACTTCTAAAGTGCTGCACCCAAAATCAACCCCTATAGCACCCGTTCTAGCAATCATTCTTATCAGACCAGACCATGGAGGGCATGCTGAGCAGCACTGCGGCCATGAAGCCCATCTGGCCGGGCTGGACGAACCCGAAAGTCCGAGGGGCGGAGGGCAACCTGCACAAAGCTTTGGACTGGCCAAGAGAGCGCTGGAATTTTCCAAGGCCAAGCCTCCTCCTCCGCCTGGACTTAACTCCAAGGACGTCTCCCCCAGCTGCTTGGAAACGGGCGTGCCGCGCCCACCACGCGGATGGGAAAGGTGATTATGTAAAGACTCTGGGGCTCGCAGATGGAGTGGGTCTCAGAGTTCACGCAAGTCCACGAGGCGTGGCCGCACTGCCATCTGCAGTGTTTTGAATTTTGCTCCAACTGTCGGAGTGTGTTCAAGGCGATGCTTCACTGTGGGAAATGTCTTGGCCTGAAGACCAACCATCCCCACAGCTGTGGCTGGTTTTCAAAAGAGTGCGGCATCTTCATGAGAACAGCCAAACACAAGCAATATCGTTTGCAGTTGGCCACGCTGCTTGTAGATGGCCCTTAGGGTAACCTTATTATTCTTGTAGTAACCCTTCAAGTCAAAAAGTGCTGGGAAGGAGCTCCCCTGAACCCTAAAGCCCTGAACCTTAAACCCTACGCCTGATCCCTAAAAGTGCTGGGAAGGAGCTCCGAAAGCGCGCCGGGGCCGGTCTCTCTCAGCGAGGCTTAGGCACATGCGGCTTTGAAGGCAACGAGGTGTTCGGGGTTTAGGGTTTGGGGTTTAGGGTTCGGGGTGTGGTGGCTTTGTTAAAGGCAACCAGCTGTTGGAGCTGGGCAGGTTTACATCATAATGTCTATGTGTTGTATGGATTGCTGGCTTCTTGTATAGGCATCCTAGTCGTCTTCTGGTCGGCTTCAGACGCTTGCAAGTGGGTAGTTCTCTAAATTGAAATCCGTTTGCTAGTCCTTTTTATAAGGGTGCCGTACTATATTGGGGACCTAGAGAGGAATCCTAATTTAGAGAACTACCCAAGTCGTGTCTCTGCATTTTTCGAAAGGTCACCAGTTTAGGGTTTAGGGTTGTGGGCAGTTGTGCGTTGTCTCTGATCAGCAACAAATGTACACTAATTGAGAACCCCAACCGAAAACCTGAACCCCCAAAGTCTGTTGAAGCATCAACAGGCCGCAAACCAGAAACCCAAAAACTCGACATCGCGTAACACCCTGAAGCCCAAACCCTGTACGGCCCTGCACCATAAACATCCCAGGGCCAACCCGAGACCCTAGTGGATTTACCAAGTATTGTTCTAATTTTGATAACCCTACTTAGGACACTTATAGCCCCATACTTAGGCACTTATAGCCCCAATCACAAGCTGCATACTACGTCCACTGAGGCCATAAATAGACCTTCAAAAACGACAGCTCTTAACCCCTGAAGCAATGCTTTCGCGTGCGCCCTCCCTGTTGCCTGCCCCTGCCTTTCCCGCACGCATGCTTCTTGCCGAAATGAGCTTGAAGCGAGCGAAAAGTACATCCACTGCATGCGTGCAAGTGAGCAGAGACGATCCCGGCGGAAGCGTGGATCAGCCGGAAGGAGATAGTAACCGGTTTAGAGTTTAGGGTTTAGGGGTTTAGGATTTAGGGTTTAGGGGCCCTGGACCAACTCTGGCATGCTGCCCTGCCTGGGAGTCACTACCACAACGCGTGCCATGGCCGACAGCCGGCGCACCGCCTGCGAAGGCCACCTTTACCAAACGCTTGGATGCCTGCATCAGCTCAAGTCAACTCTGGAGCGGTCTTTAATTATGGTTTAGGGATTAGGGTTTAGGGTTTAGGGTTTCGGTGCACGCAGCATACGAACCCCAACACAATTCCCAAAGGTTCGCACAAGGCAGGCGCCGAGAAAAGCCGGCGCGCGGAGAATTCCGTCGGGCGTCGGGTCGCCCTCATCATCCTACGGGCAGCCATGAGGCCTTTCCCGTGACTCTCTAGGACCCAAGAGGAGGTCATCCTTTAGTACCCTGATAAGCCCTAGGGTTCATAATTATGAACGTGGTAGAACATAAATCAAAGGCCCCAGGTGTTGCAGGGGTTTTGCAGAACCGTTCAGCAAGGGCTCAGCGTGCCTGCATCCACACAAAGCCACATTAATTCTGCCCCATCTGCTCCCTTTTCAAAAAAGGATCTAAACAAGTCCCTAACGTGTTTTTGCTGAGCTGCCCTCTATGACTTGGCCTAAAGATCATAACGAGCCCCACGCAAACCTCAACCCGAACCTAACCACCCCCCCCCCCCCCCCCCCCC
>CAJNDV010011514.1:52607-63491 GCA_905221635.1 Symbiodinium sp. CCMP2456
ATGGTGGAGACAGCGGTGCTGTGCGAGATCAGTTGAAGAATGTGCAGCAGATTCAAGCAAACTGGCACGCCTTTGCTGCGATCCGGGAGGATGGCTCCGTCGTGACCTGGGGCGCTGCTTTCGATGGCGGTGACAGCAGCTCTGTGCGAGATCAGCTGACGAATGTGCAGCAGATTCAGGCAACTGATGGTGCTTTTGCTGCGATCCGGGAGGATGGCTCCGTCGTGACCTGGGGCGATGCTGACAGGGGTGGTGACAGCAGTGTTGTGCGAGATCAGCTGAATAGCAGCCACCAGTAGCAAGCACAACAGGTCGGTAAAACTCTAAACCCCAAGCCCGCTAAACATCTCTAAACCCTAAAACCTAAACCCTAAAACCTAGGAAAAAGCCTAAACCCCCTAAACCCTAAACCTAAACACCCTAAACCCTAAACCCTAAATCCTAAACCCTGGAACCAAAAAACCTAAACACTCTCTTCCCTGTGTGTGGGTATCCTCTAAATTCGCGAATTCCCGAGCTCGAAGCTTTGAGCCACTGCCTCGATATACGCGGGCCCGAAATAAAAGTTTGGAGCGCCTTAAAGAGATGAAGAGTTTAGGGTTTAGGGCGTAGGGTTTAATGGTCTAAGGTTTGGGGTTTAGGGGTTTAGGATTTAGGGTTTAGGGGTTTGGGGTTTAGGGGTTTAGCTTTTTATAGCCTTAGTGCCTCTTTGCTCGGCGCAGGTACCGATTTGGGGTAGTTGTTGTTTCCCTCCTGGGTTCATTCTAGAGCCCTATAACGTATCGACACCTAGTCTAAAATAAAACATCCGGTGGCCAGAAGGAACTTTCGCAAAGGTTTCATCAACTTAACCCAACCTCTGCAATGTGTTAGTAACTAACTGAATACACTTTACATTCGTGAGGTACTAGTAATCCTGATAGAGTTGAAAGTCTGCACTGTTTTGACTTTTGAACTCAGGAAGTAAGCCCTAAACCCTAAACCCCAAACCCTAAACCCTAAATCATAAACCCCTAAACCCCTAAACCCCTAAACCCCTAAACCCCTAAACCCTAGACCCCAAACCCCTAAACCCCTGAACCCCTAAACCTTAAACCCTAAAGCCAACATCCGGAATCGGGCTCTTGAGGCTTTGATCGGAGTTCGGACGAGTGGGCGGCTTAGGATTTAGGGTTTAGGGGTTCAGGGTTTAGGGTTTAGGGGTTTAGGGGTTTAGGGTTTAGGGTTTAGGGTAATAGACTCTCCAAGAAAGCGACGTACTCACTGGTTGTTTGAGAGTTTAGGGTTCAGGGTGCAGTGCCGCCGATGGCACACCTAAACCCTTCTCCCAAATCATCAAACGCCTTTCTCTCTAAACCCTATACACCCACAAAACCAGACCCGTGGGCGATGTTGCCACTAGTATCACTAGTAGAAAGTAGCCGCAGCACGTACGAGATGACTGTTTCCATTCACTTTCTCTTCCAGAAACTTTAGTGATTTCGAGATTTCTTGCTATCCGAGCATGAAGCTTGCTTGCTTATTATCATGTGCCCGCGACATAGCTTTGGTTAGTGCTTTATAGTGGCAGCAGAATAGCAGCATCATCTCTCTCGAAACCTTTTCCCAGTTTTCAACGGCCCGAACAATTCAATCGGGTGTTTTGTAAGTGCCATGATGTGAGGAAGCCGCGACTACGGCGCTGCTGTGAGTCTGCAGGAAAACAACAGGCCTTCCGCGTTTCAGGGTTCAGGGCTTTCGTGTTGAAGGTTTATCATGGAATCCTTGAGGGAGGGGGTTCTGCGGGGGGGTATATAACCCAGTAATCTCCAATTCTCCCTAGTACCCCCTAAGGTTCCCTAAAGCTCCCTAGGACCCTCCCCCCTTGAGCCACCCTCCTTTAAAGATCCCCTAAACCCTAAACCCTAAACCCTAAACCCTAAACCCTAAACCCTAAACCCTAAACCCTATAAGTTTAGGGCTGGAGGTTCCTGTCAGGGTTCTATCCCTACAAAACCCTGCTTGAACCCTAAACCCTAAAGCCTAAACCCTAAAGGGTTGAGGCTTCAGGGATTCCCTGAAGCCTGAACCCTAAAGGGTTTAGGGTTCAGGGATTCTAAACCCTAAAGGGTTTAGGGTTCAGGTTATCCGGTTTAAGGATGTGCGTTGAGGGTTTAGGGCTTGGTCCGGAACCTCCCAAGGTCTGGACATGAGAGTTTAGGGTTTGGGCTGGGTTTAGGGTTTAGGGTTTAGGGTGCTTCCTTAAACCCTACTTGGAGGGTCGGGGGACTTAGTAAGTAGATGTTAAATAGAGTTATAAGTACCCCAAAAGGGATCCTAATTGGGACTTATAAGTCTTTAAAAGAACTAGTTAGTAAGTCCCCCGACCTTCCAAGTAAACCCTAAACGCCCAACCCTGAACTCCAGACCCTCAGCCCTAAACCCTTCGATTCAAGCCTAAACCCTAAACTCTAAACCCTAAACCCTTAAACCCTAAACCACCCGACACCCCAAACTCCGAATCTTCAGCTTCTTTCGGTAAACGGCGGCTCTTTTCGATGTCGTGGGGGGGATGCGTTCGCTTCTTGGAGACACCCCTAGGTTTAGGATTAAGGGTTTAGGGGTTTGGGTTTAGGGTGTTCTACATTGCTTCAGGATGTAATCTACAAGTTTTGAGCTTGAGGGATTGTTTGGGTTTAGGGTTTAGGGTTTGAGGGCGATGTGCATTTTGCAAGGTTTTGGGTTTAAGGGTCCAGGGTTTAGGGGCGAGGGCTCAATTGTGGTGCCCTTCGATTATTGAGTGCAGAGATCGATTGAATGCAAGTGGTACTGGGTACTTGGGCGGGCATGAGTGTTCTTGTTTAATTGTTCTTGGTCGGGTGTTAGCCTTATTATTCACAAATTGTCGCCAGTCGGCGTTGCGGCTATGCGTTGGGCACCCTATAGCCCTAAACCCTGAACCCCTAAGGGCCCCTAACGCTTAACCCCCAAACCCTTCAACCCCTGAACCCTAAACCTTAAACCCTCTATGCAGGAGGCCCCTTATACTAAAACCCCCCCTCCCCCCCATAGCGACCCAATAAACCCTACAAACCATAAACCCTAAACCCAAACCCCTAAACCCTACGTAAACCCTAAACCCTAAACCCCTAAACCCTAAACCCCTAAGCCCCTAAACCCTAAGCCCCTAAACCCTAAACCCGAAACCCCCAAACCCTGATCAGAGGATCTTTTCCTGCATGTCTTGCATCAGCACTTCGAGCGACTGACTGCTGCTGTGGTGAGCGCGCGGCTGCGGTGACTCAGAGACTCAAAGCGCCCTTCCCCTAACGGCTCCTTTAAGGGCTCACAATGGCTTTATGGGTTTAGGGTGTAGGGGTTTAGTGTTAAGTTTAGGGTTTAGGGTTTGGGGTTTCGGGTTTAGGGCTTAGGGTTTGGGGTTTAAGAGACTCAGCACCCTTCCCCTAACGGCTCCTTTCAGGGTTATTGGCTTTTTGCTTTTAGGGTTTAAGGTTTTGAGGGCTGGCGACGGCTTTATGGGTTTAGGGGTTTAGTCCTGCCCTACACAATGGGTTTAGGATTTAGGCTTTTTGTAAAATGACCCCACCAGAAAGCCTACCTTTCACCAGGGATTTATAACAAGGTAGTCACGAAAATTGCCCCAAAAGGTGATTGTTTGGGTTTAGGGTTTAGGGTTCAGGTAAACCCTAAGCCCCTAAAGTTTTGATCTCGAAGGCTCCTCGATAAGTTAAGTTACAATGCTTACGGAACCCTAAACCCTAAACCCTAAACCCCTAAACCCCTAAACCCTAAACCCCTAAACCGCTAAACCGCTAAACCCCCCTGCATCCATCAACCTCGGCCTGAACTTTAGAACCTAAAAAACCGAACCCTAGGCCCTAAACCCGAAGCCCAAGCCTGAACCCTAAACCCTAAACCGGGGTTTAGGGTTTAGGATTTGGGGTTTAGGGTTTAGGGTTTAGGGTCTAAACCCTACACCATCAGCCGCGGCCGAATGATCTCGACGCGGCTTTCCGCCGATAATGATCTAGTCTCAGCCTCTGGCCTTCCGACGACTTCAAGGGAAGGAGGTTTAGGGTATAGGGGGTAAGGAGTTTAGCAAAAGGGGTTTCGGGGTATAAGGGTTGGGGTTTGTGGTTCTGGGCGTTTACGGTTATGGGATTTAAGGCCCTAAACCCTAAACCCTAAACCCTAATTTAGGGTTTAGGGCTTTAGGTTTTAAGGTTTTAGGATGTAGGGTTTGAAGTTTTGGGGTTGAGGCTAGGGCATTCCGCACTCGTCCGATCGTGAAGCCTTTGCACCACCACACTATTTTTTTGGGGGGGGTTCCTTACTATAACTATAGTATAATATACCCCAAAATCCTATTCCCTAAACCCTAAACCCTTATAGTAGCCCTTGTAGAACCCTTTAAGAACCCTTCAAAGGAACCCCAAAACCCCATTCTATTTATTAACGCCCCTACACTAAGGGCTCGCGAATGTGGGATCCTTAAGTGACGTGCATGGGCCATGGGACTCTGCTTGTTTACGAGCAATAGGGGAAGAGCCCAACAGTTGAATAAATGGGTTAATATAAGGGCCTCAATGATTAGAACAGGGTTTCGGGGTACATTCTGCTGTAAGTATAAGAAGGAGCGCCCACAATAGTATAGGTACTTATTCAGGCCCTTATATTAAGCAGTAGGGTCCTGGCTTTAAACGACCGAAAAAGGGGAACCCGAATTGTCGAAGGCACACATCAACAGTGGAGATAAGAAGTGGAGGAGTTTGGGCTGAGGTTCTTAGGTTTAGGGTTTAGGGTTTAGGGTTTAGGGTTGGGGTTTCTAGCGCACTGTGTGTACATTGGTTTTGCAAGATTCATAAATAGGTTTATTCGAATACAGTAAGATTAGAAAGGAACTGGGAGACCATTATTACTGCTGCTATGACCTTTGTATTAGACTTGAGCTCTTTATGGCTGTTTCTGTTTAGTCAGCAAGTTAATATAGGGGTCGGAATAGCTACTAGTAGGGTTACACCTTATAACCCCGCATATAACTATAGTATGATGTCATTAAAAACCAAGGGTTTAAGTTTCATTTGATAAGGTTTGAGAGTAGGGTTGTCATTGGAATATGAGTGAGATGAAGGTTTTCGTGCTGACACTGAATGCAAGTTTGCAATTAAGACATTCCTGGAGGACCTAGAAGACAATACCGGTTCTGCCTCGTTCATGATCTTCTTGTTCAGCAACTCAAATACCCAAAACCCTAAACCCTAAACCCTAAACCCTAACCCTACCCAGAGAGCTCGAGACGCTTCGAAGAACTACTCATAGTAAGAAGCCCTGCCTGATTCAAGAAGAGGCCATAATCAATGAATGTTTCATTCCCCAAAGCCTACACGCTACCTAAACCCTAAACCCTAAACCCTAAACCCTAAACCCCTAAACCCTAAACCCTTAAAGAGGGACCCTGAGCCCTAAATTTTTAAAATTCAAGCCCTAAATCTTCAAGGAGGGACCTTAAGAACCCAAAACCTACTTTTTTGTAGGGCCCCTATAAATCCCATATTAGGGTTTATAATAAAAACCTACAAAAAAGTGGGTTTTGGGTTCTGAAGGGAGTGTTTCTCCGGCCTTAGCAGGTCAGAGGTGTGACTTAGACTGCCGCCGACCCCCGCTCCTCCATCAAGTGAGGAGCAGGGCGGGACAGTTTCCAGAATTTGGGTTTAGGGTTTAGGGTTTAGAATTCGATTTCGAGATGCGAGCGGTCGAAACCGCATCGTTTGCGTGACCGTAGCAGACTTCGGAATTTTTGGACCCCTAAACCCTAAACCCGAAACCCTACAACCCTAAAAAGCCTAAACCCTAAACCTTAAAAAACCTAAACAAATCTAAACCCTAAACCCTAAAGACCCGAAAACAAAAGCTAAGCCCTAAACCTTAGGGTTTAGGTTTTTGTTCGGGGGTTTTGTGGTTTACGGCTTAGGTTTTTGTATCGGGTCTTTTAGGGTTTAGGGTTTAGATTTGTTTATTTAGGTTTTTTAAGCTTTAGGGTTTAGGGTTTAGGCTTTAGGTTGTTGTCGGGTTCTTTAGACCGAGTTTAGTGCAACCAACTCAGTATTTTCTGCAAAGGAAAGCCTGGACCTGAAGGCTTTGCTTCCTAGGGCCGGGAGCAAACAAGCATACAAACAGACAGCCGAGCAAGCAATCAAACAAACAGGCAAAGAAGCAACCACGCAAATAAACAAAAACACGCATACATGCTTGCATACATGCAGCAGATTCTTAAAGTTGTAAACCCTAAACCCTAAACTACCCTGCTGAGGGATACTCCTTCGGGTCAGGTTTCCTTCTTGCCAGAAACTCCCAACTTGGCAAGATTAATTCGGGTTCAGGGCCCAGGGTTTAGGGTCCTTGTGTGAATATACGGATACTGTGGAACTGTTCGTGTTCGTGCAGAAGCTCATGCAGATAGGATTGATCATATTTCATGTATGTGCGAAATGGAGAGAGAGAGGGAGAGAGGGAGGGAGAGACAGAGGGAGAGGGAGAGAGGGAGAGAGAGTGGGGACAGAAAGAGGGATACGTTGATTTGTGGTTTGCTGAGATGATAGATATGGTCGATAGGAGGAGACATATGATAGACAAAATCAAACAGAATGGAGCAAGCAAGTTAGAGTCGAGGGATATGGTACTTTTGGTTCAGGGGTTTAAGGGTTTAGGGTTTAGGGTACAGGCATACTAGGTATCATAGATAAGATGGAGATTGCAAATCGTTGATTTTGATAGCTATGACGGATTTGACAAGTCACCTGTATATAGGTATCAAGAAATGTAGACAGGAAGATAGACAGATGGATTGATGGATAGATGGGTAGATAGTAGGTATATAGATAGACAACTAGGCAGACAGACCGACAGACAGACATATAAGACGGACGGACGGATGGATGGCTGGGTGGATGGATAGATGGATGGATGGATGGAAGGATGGAAAGATGGGTAGATAAATAACGTTTTTCTTAGGCTCACACGCGGAGTCCCAAGTGCATGCGCACAAACGATATTACCTCACAGGATCAAGCGCAGGCGTCAGGGTGCATCCCTAGGACCCTCGTTTGAGTTCCCCCGATATCTTTTCCAAGAGGTCCACATGTACTACTATTTTGGAAATAGGTCCCCTAGAACCCTTAGCCTCGAAAACTGTGACCCGCAGCCCTAAGCACCTGAACTGACTATCCAAGCTATTTGCCCAGATTCCCGAAACTGTAAGCTCCGCACTCTGCACATCCGGTTTAGGGTTTAGGGTTTAGGGTTTAGGACACCGCACACTTGGAGGTTCATGGGACTTAGTAAGCACAGTTACAAGTACTTTAATTGGGGTTATAAGTAGTTATAAGTATAGCTACCTTATTTAAAACCCTAGTTACTAAGTCCCATGAACCTTTAAGCAACCCCGAACCATGCACTCCTCAACCCCTAAACCCTAAACCCTAAACCCTAAACCCTAAACCAACCCCGAACCATGCACTCCTGAACCCCAAGCCCCGAAGCTGCAATAGAACCCTGGCAAAACCTTTCGCGAAATCCGACGAAACCGTTGCAAGCCTTGTAGAACCCTTATAAGACCTTGAATAAATCACGACAGAACGCTCTAAACCCCGATCTATAACCCCAATGAAGCACTCCAAGACCCCTGCCCTAAACCCTAAACCCCGATACACGAAGTTCGCATGGCCACCAGCCATGGCTCCTCGCATCATTGCGAGGTCTGTTGCATGTTTGATCGTGTGCGTGTGGGGTTTGGGTTTAGGGTTTAGGGTGTGTGTGTGTGTGTGCGTGTTGTGTTCGAGAGAGAGAGAGAGAGAGAGAGAGAGAAAGAGAGTGTGTGTGTGTGTATGCAGGAGGGGGGGTGGGGGGGGGGTAGGCTTTAGGATTTAGCCAAGATTTTGGTTTTCGGGGGATGCTTTCTGGTACCTTTGAGGTTGCTTTAGACGGTTTCTCTAGGGTTCTCGAGAAAGTTTCGGGTCTACGTTTGCGGTTTGGGAGGCCCCAGCTGTGATTCATCTAGGGTTTAGGGTTTAGGGTTTAGGGACTGCGTATGTAGCATGTACCTTAAGGACGAAAGAACCTTGAAAGTAGGGGGCCCTATACCCTTATACTAAGAATCCCTATATGGTGTATGACCCCTAAACCCTTTTAGGGCTCTTTTCGTCCTTAAGGTAGGGACGTCATGGAGTTTAGTGGGTTCAGGGTTTAGGGGGCTGGAGAACCAAGTACTAAGTACTACCGTTTGCCGGCCCCAAAGACTCTACTCTCAATGGGCTTTGGTGCGGTAGCAGCGATAATTCATGTGATTGCCCTAAACCCTAACTAAACCCTAAAACCCTCTAAGTTGCGAGACATCGGCTCGGCATTCAGCTCCTAGGGGCTGTAAGGTCGAGGTGGTTGTGGTGCTGGGGCTGGTGATGGCCCGTGCAACTCACTGTTTGCGGTTTAGGGGTTGAGGCTTTTAGGGTTTAGGGTTATAGTTATAAGGTTCAGGGTTTACGGGCTCTTGGAGTAAGTATGCGTTAATCAGGAGCAGAAGTCCTCGTGATAGTATTTACGGTAACTATTCGTGCGCACAAGGCGGCACTTTGGAAAACTCTTTAGTTCCCCGGACGGTTCTGCTTATGCCGGTACCCATTCATCCACGTTTTGGGGCTGGCACGGAAAGTACAATCCAGCGCAAGGTTTAGGGATATATTGAAGGCCCACAGGACTTAATTAGTAAGGATGACCTTATTTACTGCACTTGTTACCCAAAGAATATCCCTATTCACTACGTTCCCTGGGCCCTTAAGTAGGATTTCGAGTCTCGGACTAGGATTTCGAGTCTCGGGGTCTTGAAAACCGCTGAAACTACCCTGCCAAGCCCTCAGTCTGCTATAGGGGCCTTATATAGTTTAGGGTTTAGGGTTTAGGGCTTATAGGGTTTAGGGTTTAGGGTTTAGGGTTTAGGGTTTAGGGTTTCGGGAGGTTTAGTTACACACAATATTTCGGGCTTCCTTATTCTAGTCATGGTATAATATACTTTTCTAATTATCAAGACCCCTAAACCCTAACCCCTAAACCCTAGACCCTAAACCCTCCCTACGATAGGCTTTTGAACCTCAAGTGGATGCTCACGCAGATGGTGGGGTGTTTCCACCTGCTGCGAAATCTGAACGCACTTGTGGTCAAAAACCAAGGAGCCCCACCTTAAACCCTAAGCCCTTGAAGCCCCTAAACCTGGCACCCTAAACTCCCAAAAGCCCTAAACCCTAAACCCTAAACCCTAAACCCTAAACCCTAAACCCTAAACCGTAGTAAGCAGCCCAGCTCAAGGTGATGTCGAGAGATGTTCTTCTTGCGGGAAGGCCCGGGCCCCGAATCAATGCCATCGCTCGTCAGGATTGAGGGGTTCAGGGTTCAGGGTCTAGGGTTTAGGGTTTAGGGTTTAGGGTTTAGGGTTTAGGGTTTAGGGTTCAGGGTTAGGGCTTAAGGCTTTCAGGTTTAAGTGCTTAGGGCTTCAGGGTTTAAGGGTTGAGGGCTCGACAAAAAATGAAAACCATTCCGATCAGGTATTTGTTGCTGATCTGTGAAAGTAGCAAACCAAGGGGGTGACTGGTGCGTGTTGCATTGTTTCGGGTTTGTCTTGGTTTCGTGTTGGATTGTCAGGCTTTTGGAGTTTAGGTTTAGGTTTGCAGAAACAGCTGCATTTGCAGTGCAGCTCCGGGTCAGGAATGTAATTGTCGCAGACACCTGAATAATTAATCTGGAGCTTAGGGGCTTCTAATTATTATCCTAGGTAGTATTAGGGAGACGCCTTAATTAAAGAGGTGTTGTTGTAATATTATGGAGCAGCAAAGGAGAGGTTGCGGGTGTTTTGGATAGGTTTGCGGTTGAAATGAGCTCCGCGTAGGTGTACAGAACGCATAAATTGCACGTAGGTTTTTGTTCACGAGAACCGTCGTAAAGTGTTTGCTTTTTGCACCTCATTTGAGGTTCTGCAAGAATTTTCGCTTTTGCAGAAGCAGAACGTGAGATCCACTCCCAGCTGTTGATCCTGAGGCTCACGCTTTCCCAGGCAGAAACAAGGAAGGTTGGAAGTACACAGAGTCGTTGTCGGCGACTTCGAGTTCCCAGTGCCACATCCGACCGTGGTCTACGGTGACTTGAGGGAGGCTCGCGCCCACGGCGACTGGATGGGGAAGCTCCCCTTGAGTAGGGGAGGAACCCAGGGGCAGAAACAGTTCTACAAGGCTGCCTTGGCCACAGCAGTGTTGCTTTCTTGGGGGGCGCTACTCTCGTTGAGTTGGCGCTTCTGGACGGTTTAAGCGAGGCAGTTGGCTTCTTGTGCCAGGCCCAAAAGCAGAACGAGCTGCTGAGACAGGAGGCTGTGCTTCTTGTGGAAGCTAGCGCAAGCACGCGAAGTTGCTGCTTTCAAAAATTGACCTTATTGAGAGGGTCTATAGCCCCCTAATCCTAACTACCATGTGACAGCCGTCCCCTAAACCCTAAAAAAGCGAGCGCATGGTGTTTGCGTCGCTTGGACTGCTGCAGCCTGACACCGGGTTGGCAGCAAAGGGAAAGGTATCGGACATGGTACTGTTCATGATATACATCCTGCCTTACCTTATAAGGACCCTAAACTATGGGAATAAGGGTGATGTAAGAAACCCGGGCCCCATAACACCCAAAATATTAGGGTTCATACTAAGAACCCTAATAAAGATCCAGGGTTTCTTAACCAGGTTCCTATATTAGATATTCCATAGTGTGGGGAATGCAGGATTCAGATCATCAGCCGTCATGGACATAGATTTTCAGGGCGAGTCTAAAACCCTAAACCCTAAACACTAAACCCGTAAACCC
>CAJNDV010011525.1:0-32437 GCA_905221635.1 Symbiodinium sp. CCMP2456
TACTGCTACTGCTACTACTACTCCTGCTGCTACTACTACTGCTACTACTACTACTACTACTGCTACTGCTACTGCTACTGCTACTGCTACTGCTACTGCTGCTGCTGCTACGACTACTGCTGCTGCTACTACGACTAGTACGGCTCCCACTACTACTGCCCTCACTACTTGCTGGGCTGATTTCTTTTGTTCTTTCGTGCTGAAGGCCTGCCATATTTTTTATGCGTTGCATCCGAGTCTGTAGCTTGTCTTTCACGGACGGGTGACGACCGTTGGGCATCCAATCGCAGCCTCTCGGATGAAACCTAAGCACGCAGTGGACTCAAAGGCTTGATTGGTGAACTCCAATTGAGCTGGTACGACACTGTCAAGGCCTTCAAATATCATGCAAAGCCTTCCACACGAAGCTTTCAGACATGGACAGTTCCCGATGCCCGAACACCAATATCCAGGAGTACGTAGATAGATCCTCCAGCCAGGGCACGAGCAAGCTGTGCTGGAAAGCGCTCCTTGGATCGACAGCGAACCTGCCCTTGACTCTGCCGGCGGGTTCGAACTACCGACCTCGCAAGGGTGGCATCCAAGATTTAGCCAAGCATCGTCGCCTCTTCAGAGGTTGGAAATTTAGCCAATCTCAATACTGAAGCCATGCCATCATCATATGCCTCAGCAGAAATCTTCTCCTAGTACTTTCGTTCGGAAGCCTGTGTCAGAAATACAATGGCTGACACCGTGGTCGCCGAGGTTGTCGGTGGGTGTTCCCCCCCCCCGCCCACCCCCGCAATCAAGCATCAGACTCAAAGATGAAGGATGCCTTTTGCTGTTGTCGCACTTGACCACGTTCCTTGAAGGCCTAAAGAGTTATTAACCCCATGCCAACGCCATTTAGAGAAACCTGCGGGAACTGTGCCCATACTCAGGGTGGCACAGTTGTCACCATGGCTGCAAGTCTTTGGCGCCACAAACCTCCCTGGTCTAAGGATGTCTTTCATGCTTGTGGCTAGGCGGCTAATCCAACCTCCGGCACATAATCTGCATAAGCTACTTGTAACAACGCCTGGAGAACTGCATCTGTCGGACATGCGAGCTGAACTGGGTCACAATTTCAAACTGCTCGCAAACGGCAGGTGGAGACAGTCAAGACCACGAACAGGTACCATCGGACATCGCACAGATGATCTCCTGCCAAACTGATCGTCAGAAAACTGGATGCGCAAGGAACTACTGATGTATGGCCGCGGCCGACATGCTCTCCTGGACGGCCTTACCTTCCGGAAGCTGATCAACACCCAGCTGTAGGTCTGTCCATGATATTCGAGAGATGCTTTTCTAGCCAGCCCTAGAACTGGACTAGCACATCCCAAATAACCCCTGCGCTCAGGACATGCTGCAAGATTTCAACCATGCCTCGCGGAGGTTTCGGTCTCCGACTTCTGGCGAGACTGACCTGCTTCAGTTGCTAACAGGCCTGCACACGCATGAATGAAACCTCCGCTTTGCTTCAGAAAAAGGTTCCATGCAACCGCGCGGAGTCTGCTAACCAGGACACGCCTCATATTCGGCGAAGTCGATTACATCCACCTTGTTGCACATAGTGGCCATACACCGGCAGAAATTTACACTTGTCGAGCGAGGAAAGCTTGCCACCCTATTCGTCGTTTAGCCTCCGACGACTGCTCGACCTTTTCTTCGGGGTGCCTTCAAAGCCACAAGTGTGCCCACCGCACGCTGACAGACACGCTTTCGACTTTGCCTCTTCAATTTCGAATCGCTGCACTGCTTACTTTGCCAGTCGGCCAGAGTTACTGGCAGCATTCACCAACTGATCACGGCTCATCGTACAATGGCTATGATGAGTGGCTATGGATTGGCATCGTCGACTCTCGGCGCTACTCGGTTACCAGTTAGACGTGCAAAAAAAACTTGGGAATAGCTGTTCTGCCTGCATGGCAGCTGCTTCCACAGCCGGTGAAGATTCCTGCAGCCAAAAAAGCTTAGTGCTGCAGGCGCAACACGAACGGCAGCACCAGCAGCAATGCAACGAGCGCATGCACTAGTGTTGTCAAAATCCAATGCAGGACAACGCGGCCTGCGTTGCATCCACCTCGGGATGAGATACTGGCGGCTCATTTGTTAAACATGCACGTGCAGTCAAGCTGACGTCATGCACACACTGCAAAGAGCCCATAGGCTCCAGCAGTGCGAGGCGTAGTTGCCGGCGTGCCGCTTGGAGTGCCACTCGGCGTCGTCCAAAAATAGCTCGTATCCTAAACGGCAGGAGGCAAACCGACAGAATTCATGCACGGACACCGGCAGAACATGAAAAACAAGCGGCGCAGCACAGTGCTTGAGGCTCCGAAATCTGAGTACAATGCAGCACGCTTGACGGCCTTCCTTTTCACTCTCCAGCATACACGTACGCTGGGTTTAAATCGCTCTGCATCCGCCTGCAAGGAATGACAGAGCAAGGAAATCAAAGATCCCTGCAGGGGTCAGAAGAGCATAACAGCTCGCAACCCTCTGCGGAGACCCCCACCCCATTTCAGTCGGCAGACGACATCCAGGGCGGGAGGGTGGGAGTCAAAAACTATGATGGTCCTGCGAAGTGCTTGAGACACATCGCTGCGGCGGACCAACAATCTGGACTGTCATGCTCCTTCTAGACCCCGGTGCCAGCCGCCCATTCCAAGAAGGTTGCACAGACAGTCAAAACGGATGATCCAAATTAGGCCAAAAATTGCAAGACTCTCGCTAGTAGCTCAATGTCAGCAACCACTGAAGGATTCACTCGCGATTCATGACGACACTGTGAATCTCCTCCGGCAGATACAATCACAACACATCAGAGGAGCTAGGGTGTACAACAAATTCGGCTTTGCTCACAGAGTCATGAATGGTCGGCATTTCATGCGCACTTTGAGGATCAAAAGGGCGTTTCATCCATTGCCATCTCCTCTCATGGCGAGACCTGCTTCTATTGGAGAGATGCGCAGGGCCATTACGGCACAGCAGTCGAGACCGCTGTCGATGGTTGTGGCGCAGCTGCTATGTGCTGCTGGTCATCAAGTTCGGGAAGTCGGCTCGGAGCCTTTCCCGTTCACGCAACGTGAAGTCCTCTTCGACTACCAACACCTCTTGGACTCTTGGGATGGACGGACATGGTTCTTCACGATAACTGCAATCGTAGACACTGCTGAGCGACCTCCTGCATCGCGATTGGCAATGCAACCTGACCTTGCCCTCTCGTTCCAGACATTTTGCACAATTTCCTGCCCAGTGTGGCATCGATCAGGATGGGCTGCCTGGGCAACGAGTTCCAGCGGGCCTTCTCAAAGCGCTGCGTGCCGCCTCATTTCTTCTTCATTGGCCTTGTGCAGTTGGTCCAAGATATGATAACAATGATAACGGCTGTCCTTCTCCTCGTCAAATCTTATAGATCTCAGCCGTTCGAAGAGACGGCATCAGGTCCGCCAGGTTTCCCAGACCAGGTACACCAGACGAGTCATGTTAGATCTCGCTGGGCCAGGCATACGCTGCCTTCGAACGACTGCGAGAGGGGCCAGACGCCAGGATAGTCAGTCGGCACAGCCTTGATCGAGTGACCTTTTTATGACGATCGCATCATGGGTGTTGTGTTCTGCGTTCGTGCTGGGTTGGAGGATTACAGTTCCGCGCACCTTGTGCCAACACTGCACCACCGATGTTTCTGCTGGATAACGCCCTGTTCAGCGAATCACACGGGTCCAAGTCTCTTGAAAAGCAACAGCACTGGTAGAGGCCTTCAGCCAGGTCGTCACACAGGGCGTTCGACCAGGGCCTGAAGGTACTTGAGCCTGTTCTCCTCGTCGCCGCGCGTCTTCAAGCTGGTTCAGTTTCAGCAACCCCACCGGTCCTGGCCAGCCTACATCACATCACCGTTGACCCTGCGGCAGCAGTCCGTTGAGGGTCGTTCTTCCAATCGATCTTCAGTTTGCGAAGGAGCCTCGGTGCCTGATACGCCGCTGACCCAGTTGGAGCGATCGTGAGACTGCAGGAATGTGCTGCTGCGGCCATCGATGCAATCTTCCATCAGATCTCTGCGGGCTTCGCTTTCGGTCAAGCCTGAACAAGCAACCCTGTCGCGGTGCGGTCCACACACAGAAAGATCTCAAGCCCTTGCTTGCCGCCACTCATAGCAACACTGCCTGCGCTCGCGGTTGCGAGCCTCTTCTGCGCGATCTCCTTTTGCAGTCTCCCTGGCGGCTTGGATGATCGTCGTCGTAGCCGTGGTCATAGCTGTCTTCAAAACAGCCGTCGTCCAACTACCAGTCGTAGTCAGTCGCCAGGCCAAGCTTCCTGGTTGCGTCCTTCATGGGCCCACCAGATGTCGCCGCAAAGGATCTTCCCGTTCACGGCCCCGATCAGTCTCGGACTAGTCATCTGGTAGCCCTCACAAAGATCATTTCTCTTCGAGACTCATCTCAAAGCCAAAAAACGGGCGGTCTTCCTGGAAAGGCTGCAGATCTTCCTGGATCTGCAGCTTGATGTGGTCGATGAACCTGTTGGGAAGCCCTGAGCTGCGGCACCGCAAAACATCTTTGAGCTCCAGTCGCGCAGGCGAAACGCATCACGCAGCTGTCCCGCGCAGCCGCGCGAACCTCAACTGCACTGCAAGCCTTTGCGCCTTGCCTTGCAAGCCCTGCTAATGGCCGGGACACCTGCCAGGGGGATTCAGGGGGAACATCTCGCCTGCAGTCGCACATGGGTTTGCCACATGCGCTGCCCGCTCTTCTGTTTTACGCAAACAGCTCCTGCTTGCCTTCTCACTGTCTTGAGCATCTTGTAATCGGGGGTTTCAGAAACGTGCCCTCGCGCTCGAGGACACGGCGCTCGCTGCGCAAATGTTGATGCATGTTGATGCCATAAGAGAAGATTCCTGGCGCCAGCGGCGTGACTTCGAATTTCACCTGGCTGCTGAGCACTGCGACGCTCGTCGTTGACGGAACAGAACATCCACGAGTCAGGAATCGGAGACATGCTGAACGTAGTCTGTAGAGCGCCGCCGCACACAATGACGTGCTGTGGCTGATTGTCCAGCCCCTAGACCCTAGACGGTTAGAAGTTGCCGCGAGACGCTCCACCCTTTGACTGATAGCAGTCCTCAGCCCAGTGGCCTTTCTTGTCGCAAATGCGACACGTGGAGATCTTCTTCAGCTGGTTTCGGGAGATGCCTGCACAGGCTCCTTGAGATCGTCGTCACTCGGGCACGGAGTCCTCGTCGTCGGACTCGTCCTTCTTGGGTTCCTGGGACTCGCGCAGGCCTTCCGCGAAAGTAGGATGGACTCCTGGCTCGGCTCCGGCGTATGCAGAGAGACGATCTGCCCGCGCATCCATCTTCGCCATAGCCGCCGCGAGGAGGTCGACGTCCGTCTCCTTGCCCTGCGCAAGCACGACGAGGTTCTGTGGGTTCTGATCGCTGAAGCCGGCTCCCTCCTTCATCTGAACGCTATAGGTTGCTGCCTTCGCGAAGTCTCGAAGCCTGCAGGTTGCGAACTGTCCCAGGTTCTCGTCCTTCTTACGAGCAGCTCCATGGATCACGTCCTTGAAAGCCTGCCTCTTCTCGTCGTCGTCGCGGACCCCACCTTTGAGGTTCATCACCTTCAAGATGGCCTCGAGATAGGTGGGGGCGACCAGTTCCGGGACCTCAGGACTTTCTCAGGCCTGCGGCAGAGTGGGACGTCCGTGTTTTGTTCCACCTGCGAAGCGCGATCTCCCACTGCTTCCGGTAGGTCCACCTTGGCCACGCGGGAGGATCAAGTCTTCGTCCTTCTCCACTTGGAGGCGGCACGCCGCACCCACTCGAGTGTCCTCCACCTGCTGGAAGTCCTGGAACCTTGAGGAGGTAGAGAAGGTGCCGGTGGTTGGCCTTCCCCAGTGGCCCCCGTCATCATGTAAGAAGGGCCCCACATAGTTGGAGCCGCGGAAGCAGAGTATACTGTCACGCACTGCTGTGTTGCCAAGGAACTTGGTCAAAGTTCGCTTGCGGGGGCGAACATCTCGCCGGCTCCAGACTGATTCACGGGAAACATGTGGTAGAGCGTGGCCTCACGAACCATCGCTCCGCTACCAACTGTGCCCGAAAAAGCACAGCTGGAGCGCATGCATGAAAGCGACCGGACTTTTCTACTCCGCGCAGCTTCGTTCGACCGTTGTCCTTTGAGCCATCAGGCCGCAAGGCGAGACGTTTTGGGCAGCATTGGTGAGGAAAAACTGTTCAGCAGACATGTACTCACCAATCACCTCAGGACTATCATGACAAGCTGGCCCTCCAGGCCCGAGAACTCCGAACCCCCGCAGACAAGCAACACCACTGATGGGCGCACACCACCAGGACCCATCAGCTCGAATAATGCACTTTGCCACCCATGGGGGCCGGCGGGCGGGCAGGAAAAAATCGGCTGCTCCACCTGAACAAGCCGTTGCACCTGAACACAGGAAATCTGGCAAGGCTAGTGGCAAGCAAAAGGACACCCAGGTCTGCAGTGATCAATGCGGGTTACGTGTGTGCCTAGCGCATCAAACCCCAAGACAAACAACCCAGCTTGGCTGAGACCTTACCAAGCATGTAAACATGTAAAGCAAGAACCTTAACTGCCATAACTACCAGAATAATATCGAAGCCATTCTGGTGTCTCAAGCATGGACAGGCACTCTGCATGCAGCAAGCCCATGCAATCATGTCTACACAGCCAGGAGCATCTGCAAAGCACCGGACGCTTCTTGGTGTCAGCTCTGGCTCGTCCTCGTAGCACACTTAAATCGCATGGCCAATCGGGCCTACAACGCAAGTGTAATGCGATGTGACAAGATATACAGCAGCTCCAGATGCTGCTTAAAGACCAATCTCATCGAGTCAGTATGTGAATGATGTATGTGCGAGGCTCGGTTTGCAATACACTCTGTCCTGCGACAAGTCGCAGTTGTTCAGTCGGCTTAGAGCAAGCTTTCGAGCCGCGATCCGTTTATTTGTGGACCTCCTACCGGCATGTCGTGAGGCCAGAAGTTGTGAAATCCCTGCATCGCATGGTCTGGTGCCGCTTTCAACGAAGTGCAAAAAAGCAGGCAATGTGCGTTCTGTGCCGCAGGCCACGAATAGCATTTCCACGTGCACAGGGCTGTTTGACAGACGAATTTGGCCGTGTGGCAGCTTGCACCAGCCCGCGGGTTTTCGCCGAAGCACAACCCCTCGGTTTGCCGTACTATTCAACACTTCGGAGGTCTTGAAAGCGGTGTTGTGTACTTCTGGCGCATGGCACCGACGAAAAGTCCAGCTCTTCAAAGGGATTCACACCAAGTGATCATTCACAAGAGGAATCCATTTGAGACACGTTCTTCCCCCACTCTCTGCGCCTCCTTGGCCTCCTTTTCAGACGATCCCCATGCCTATACTGTTGTACTGCCTGCATTGTTACGCTGCGTTGCGTGCGCTGGAACACCGGTTCCAGTCTGCAAGGGGAAACTCCGTCCTCTGTCCTACAACGTTACAAACATGGGCACGCTTCTATGGAATCACTTCCAACCTGAAGAAGACTTCTCCGAGATTTCGCAGCGGTCTCTAGGATGTGCATCAGTGACTTCATGCACGAGTGCCAAACGCTTTCACACAGCTCCGTTGAGGTTTGGTCCTTAACCATCGCGTCTCCGAAAACTAGCTTCGGTTGGGGAGAAATGCTTGTGTGCAAGTAGTGCAAGTAAGAAGAAGCAATGCCATGCATTTATGCCCACAGAAAGCCGTCGGTTGACAAACAAGTACTTCTGTGATGGTGAGTGAGGGTGGCTGAGTTTATGCATGAAAATGACATGCAAAATTCTACTCTTTCCGCAACCCGTCCGCGCCTCACCTGTCTGCATGCGGCGGGTAGCCTGATAGGCCTCCCAACCTGTACGAAATAATGATTAAGCAATGCCAAAAGCTGCATTATTTGTTCTTGGCTCTAGACGCTGGCACTGAAACTTTGGTCAGAAATACTTGCTTCCACTTAGAACCACCAGCTAAGAAGCACCTTCAGTGCAGTCGGAGCAATATGTCCGTCGTCGCCATGTCGTGCCTGCAGTCAATTTCAACCCGCGGAACACAGTGATGCACACTTTCGAAAGGTCTGCACAGATCAGTCATATGTGATGTCGGGTGCCACGACTTGCAGAGAACCGGGCACGACGTAGTAGCAACCTTAGCAGCGCAGCAAAAGCCCAAGCCTATTGGGAACCAGGGCTGAGAAAGCAATTCTGCGAAGAAACGAAGCATCGTTTTGTGTCGCCAAGCTGCCCAGTTCCAGCAGTGGCTGCAGCGCGATAGTTCAGGATAGCGATCCTGCTGCAATTGAAACCCTCACGGTTCGACAGCAAGAATTCAGTGTCAGGGCTTAGGCAGCGTTTGAGATCCAGCCTCCTCGCGTTTTGTTGGTTGAGTAGCCGCGTCAATACCCTGCATTGCCTGCCACGGAATCGAGTTGGTGGTGTCAGTGGTGTCACTCTTGTCTTGGTGGCTCCAAGGGGCCTGCCATGCGCCCTGGCAGCAAGGTGCTCCACGCGGCCAGGCGGACCAAACGGCACCACTCCAGGAATCTGCAAAGCTCGGAAAGCCCAGCCTTAAAGTGCAAACTTTATCTCTCTCTCTTTTCGAAGGCCGAGGGTCAAACCAAGTGCGCCACCAGAAAACCCACAACCAGCCACTGCCACCACGCTCTCTCCTGGTCAGACCGGCCATTTCGTACCAGAAGAAAGCCCAGAAGGCTTCTGCGCTCATTCATGCCCGGCCTTGCCCAGAGCCTCCCTGCAGCAGCCAGGAGCCAAGTTGAAGGCAGCGAGGAAGCAGCCAGCAACGCCCCACAGCCTTTTAATTTGACGATTTGCAGCAGGCATACACAAAAACGCTTGGAAATGGCTATCGAGGTCCACTGCCGATCAAGTGGGGGCCGCTTGGACATGGCGACAACTTCGACAGCAACAACTTGCAGGCTCGGTCCGCGTTTAGGCATCTCTTCATGACATGACTCTTGTCATGCTTCGTGTTGGTAGTTTGCTTGTTCACTCGATTTGCATTTGGCATTTGCTGAATATCTTCTCGCCAGGGTGCTGGTCAATTGCTGCAACCTATCTCACGCTCCCCGCACACGTGTGGTGAGCTCTTCGACTGTCTGTAGCAGCAGTGGGCACGTAAGCGCTCCCACCCCCGCCCTGTCTTCCTCCTCCTCCTCCTCCTCTCCTCCCTCCTTCTCACGATTACCCCGTCACTTCGTACTGACACTCAGGTGACTCTTCTACAACGCAATGACAAGGATCGTAACCCTCACTTCGGCCTAGAAGGCCCAGCGGCATCTGGATCACACGCACAAAGTCCACCAATCCGGTGCGACACCTCGCTGAGAAAAGTGAGCTGGCCGGACCTCTTAAAAGCGCCATCTGCCGTCAAAGAGCCCGTCAATCAGCAAGAGACCTCGAGACATCGAAGCCCTTCCATCGTTCGCCGTGGGCCGCGCTTCTGGTTCGAGCTTCCGGCAAATGAAGGGCAAGGCATCTAACTGCTCCGGCGAGAGGAGGAGTGTGATCGATCTGTCAAGACAAAACTTGCGCGGAACTCATCAGCACGAGTAACTGTGTGTCAACCTTTACATTTGGCCTGTACCAAGCCAACCAGTTCGTCAGGCGCTCCGCGACACCCCGCGGAACAAGGCTCCTTCGTGTCCGCACTGCAGCACCTGGCACAGTCACCAAGCCACCTCCCGCATCTTCACTCGAGGCCAACCACCCCAACAGTCTGACTGTTGCCTCGCTCTAAGCCCGTGCAAACATTGTGCTTGAGGGAAGTGTAAAAGAGCAAACCAAAAACATCGAGGCACAGAGTGTTGCAGCTGCTTGCCGGACGCTCTTTCTAGGATCAGGCCACTGTCGTATGTTAAAAGGTCTTGCCTGCCGTTTGTTTTCATGCTCTTAAGAAAGGTGAGTTTACCCGTGCAGTACGAGCATGCCAACCAGGCAGTCAAATGCTCGCAAGCTGCACAGCCTGTCGCTGCAAATTGTGCCGACGCAGATTGCAAGGCCAAACTCACACCATGATCTCAGGTCCATCGCTTAGAACCTCTGAATCACATAGCGACATGTCACCCTCAAATCCGCCGAGGCCACAGGTCTCAGGCGTCTTGGGGGTTAACTCAGTACCCTCTACCTGATCCTCCTCCCTGCATCCCGCAATTTTAGTGACAGCCGTGTTTGGCCCCCTCTCCTTTCTGGTCCGTTTCCCACAGTTGTCGGCGTTCCGGATCAGCATAAGTGAGCATTACCGGGTTGTGTCACAGTGCTGCTCTCCGGCAAGCCGAGGCGGGCGGCGTAGCATCAAGATTAAGCCTGCAAGCTTGTACTTCAACCATACCCTGCCTGAGCGACAGCTGCCCTGACTTTCCGCCTTTCGGTTGGCTCGATTCAAGTCGCAAAGCTCGAGGCACCGAACCGTCAAAGCACCGCCCAAATGACATCTCAGAGCTTTGTGGTGCGAGGCCCTTCGAGAAGCCTCCCCGTTCGCCTGCACTCCATTCACTCGCAACACGCCTGGGCGAGGCTTTTCCATGCAAACAGGCACTTGCTGCTTACACGAGCACCAAACGCCCTGATCAGATTGGCCAAGCTACCGTTCTGCAATTTGGGTAAGGCCTCATCACCTTGCATTGCAATAACAGCTACTTTGCGATATTCTGTCAACATCTGCATCTCTTCAGTCAGCGCATGCCGAGTTGCCATTCCCTTGCCAAATGAGCTCCAACCTGGAGGGTGAAGGATGATGGTAGGAGGGTATTGAAAGTCACGATGGATCAGAAGGCTGAGACTTCTCCTGACAGGCGCCCATACTTCCCTAATGGCCACGAGGGTCCATCAATACACGTAGTCGATGCGGCTACTTCGATGTTGAAGCAGGGGGCCAAAAGTGTGGGCACATGGTATCGCAATCGGCGACTCGGTAAGTGTCCATGTCGGTGTCCTTGCCCATGTATCAACCAATCGATTTTGTGGTAAGTTTCCCGTCGGCGCACGGGCAATTGTCTACCCGTGGACAATTGCGCACCTGTCTTTGAACCGGCCATGTCGCGCGACTACGGTCGTCGTCTCTCTTGGGCCGTATCATTTCCAGGCCGGGTCATTGTGACATTGTGGACTTTGGACAAGTCATGTTCCTGGCCGGTGATGTCGACGCGTCTCCACACGGTTGTGTTCCCTTGTCCGGAAGACACCGAGCATGTATTCACCTGAGTGTGTACGTATGTGCATGTGCACAGGGCGCCAATGTTCCGAGCAAAAGGATACCTGCCTCCCATCCTACCCGTATGCGTTCTGCGCATCCTCAAGCCTGAAGCGGTGATTATGGTTTCAACATCTTTTAACCCCGCCGGACAGCTGTCCTTCATGAGTCACACTCTCGGCGAGCTGGATTATGAGTCGGTCGGGTGTCCCACATTGGATTTCACTTTCTGAAGGCATCTTGACAACCGAGACTCCGACAATCCCGGTGCCAGCGCCAGCGCCAAGGGCAGTTTCCCAGCCTGCACGGCCTGGCTGCTGCGCCGGAGTCCTGCCAGGACAACCTCGATCTCAACGCAGTCAGCTGCAGCAGCTTCCGATTCTTGCAGGAGTCCTGCTGCTAGAACCAGGCCCAGCAGCAAGGAGCGGGAAACTGGCGACTTGGGTGGCCTTGGCCTGTGAGAACCGGCAAACAAGGTAGCATGCTCAGTCCTGCAGTCATGTCGCTACCGTTCCCTGTTTGACACCTGGAAGCTTCATGGTTGCCATGCTTATGCTTACAGCATTTGTTTGACAGTGACCATGTTTGCCGAATGCAGATGGGGCCCGGGAATTTTGCACATCTTGCACTGCATTGTAACACTGCAGTAGTTGTGTAGGAAAGAGCACCACATGTTATTGCACCGCCTTCTGCTAGAAGAGGAGGGCGACGAGCCAGACAGAACGCTGGGGGCCTCCTGGCACACTCGATGTGGCTTGTTTGAACGAGTTTACGCTCCCTAGGCAGAGCTGTCCTCTTGACGCAAGTCTTTCAGCAGGGCCGCCCTGGCCACCTTGCCGGTCGCGGCATTCCTCAGCTCGGAACTCAGACATCGATTCCGGTGCTGTTGGCCCGGCGCATCGTCGCCTTTCACTCCCCTGAGCAACACGTCGCTTCAGAGACATTTAATGCTGTGGCGACATGGTGCCAGCCTTCACGAAGAACGCTAACCGAAACTATGCTTCACATTGCATGGCGGTGAGCATAGACACAAATCTGTATTTGCACAAAAGCGACCCGAAATCGCATCTTGACATGCACGAATTCGCAGATGCGAGCCACCCTAGTCGGGATTCACATCTTCAATCTTCTTGGAGACGGTGGGGTACCCACTGTGCAAAAGTTCCATGCAAGCGCAGTCCTTGGATACGTACTGGTTTCACTGCAATCTGCAGGATCGGATACTTATTCCGCCAAGCGGCCTGGAGCTCAGACAACAAAGATGTTGATTGCCACCACTGGACTCGCTGCGCGCAAGCACTGATGGCGGCACCGAACCTGATATGCTTTCGAGACCAGACACAACACGCAAACCAGCATCCTTTGTCTGTCGGATCGTGTTGCCGCGGCCGCTGCAAACTCATAGAACGCATGCGGGTGTAATTATGTGTGTGTGTGTGTGCACGCGTGCCGCCCGAAATTCCAAGAAAACTTTATTGACAAAGCAGCAGCTGACCCCGAAAAATCCAAAACTTCGATCGGTGTGAGCATATGAGGCGGAGGGCGAGATTGGGGAGTTTGAAAAAGTTGACAAGCTTGCAGAATAAAGAGTTTGGAACTAGACAGGTGCGACGGACGTTTGGTGGGGGACGTGGTGGGTCCACATGGTGCCGCCTCGAGAAAGAAAGCTCGAAAGGATGCAGTTCGAGAAAGTGACGATGAGGAGTCCGAGACTGAAAGTTCGATGGCTTCAAATTTTCGAAAGGAGAAATGGCTGCTGACAGGTTAAAGTCTGTGAGATGGAAAGCTTGAATTTTCAACTTTCGAAACTGAAAAACCAAAGATGGAAAGCTTGTTTTCGAAGCATGCAATTTCAGAGGTGCTCTTGTGCTTTAAGGTTGTATCAACTGGAACTCTGGGCCTGTATGACAAATGAGTGCGGGGATCGGGGTTTAAAGCTTCGGGGTGCAACAGAAACCGAAATCCTAAACAGGACCTTATCGGAAGCAAGGTTACATGTACCTTAAATCGTTCTTTTTTCCCGAGAAGTGTAGCTTCCCTAGTTACCCTAAATCCATTTCAGCTTTCCGTGTTCTTCAAGCCCACGTCTTGCCTGCCCAAATCCTAAAGTCTTAGCCTTGAAAACTTGGAACCCGACTTGACGACATCCTGAGCCCAAAACCTTCATGACTCAAGAAAAACTAAGGAGTTCTGACACAAGCGCGATACCCTGATGAAGGGGTGGGATGTCGAAATTTGGCACTCATGAGCCACGGTTTTGCGAAACGTGATCAACCGGACTCGCCAAATGAGGGGGCAAGTTTGAGCACTCATGACTAGTAACAGCCATCGCCTGCGCCTAATCAGAGCATGGATTTTGAGAACGATGGAGGGTTTAGACATGTCAATGTCATAAGCCGCAAACGCAGGACCAGGGGCAGCTTTACGCACTTAATTATCTGCCATCGCCTAATGTGGGGGGTCGCGTCTAAGAGATGTGATCAACCGTCATCATTTTTTGACGGAGCGGGTTTACGAATGTGAGTTGCTGCTATCGCTTAATGAAGGGCCGGGTTTTATGAAAATGGGATCGACCGTCATCATCGTTTAATGAGGAGGGGAGTTTAAGACATGTGGTCAGCCGCCATCACCCAATGAAGGCAGATTTCAGAATGCTTGAAGTGCAAACCGAGCGTGAGTAGCAGGCATACACCCCACCTAAAGCCGGGCCTTAACAATTTTCAATCCTTCGAACTTTCGATCTGTCAAGTTTTCAAACTCTCAAACTTTCAAGCTTGGAACTCTGCGTATCGTGGTGAGCTATTGAACCCGCCACACTCGAGACCTGCATACTTCCAATCGTCCAAACCTGCGCCCTCTCGTAGCCGGCGCGCTTGAAACTCTCAGACTTCCACACTCGAACAACTTGACTTTTTTTCGGATTCTGAGAAGCTTTCAAGCACTCGGCGGACCGAGGAACTGTTGAACTCGATGCTTTTCAGACCTTCATACTTTCAAAGATCCGAACCGTGGCATTTGCGAACTCTTGACCTGTTTAATTATGCCGTTCGAACTTTCCACCTGTGTCCAACCTGCGAAAATTCGAACTGCTAACCGCTAACCTCTCAAAGTTCGAAGCTTTCGAACTGTCAAGCTCTTGACCTCAGCGGCGAGCCACAAGCCGAATTTGGAGTGAAAGCTTCGATCTTTCGAAAATGCAAGCGTAAAAACTATCGAACTTTCAACCGTCAGGCGCATTCAAACTCCTAAACCGTCGAAATTTCGACATCCTCGTAACTCCCAACTTTCCTGATGCAACGCGACCACAGCTAAAGTTTGGAGATTGAGTTCGAACCAGCTAGTCGAGCTTGAAAAGTGAAAGCTCGAGAGTTTCAAGTTTGGAAGCTTCGACAGCTCACTTGCGCATACCAACGTGCCTAAAACTTCGAACCAGCACCTGTCAAACCGTGCAACCTTCCACGCTAGTCACTTTCAACCTTCAAAATTCGATCTTTCAATCTCTCGAACCTTCGAGCTCAAACATCCTCACTCGGGACGCAATACGAAAACACTCTGTCCGGGTCTCAAAATCTTTGGAGAATAGTTGTCTCTTTTGGGGCAGTAGTTCACTCTCGGCTTACAAATCTCGGTACGGCACTTTCAAGATTTCGGAGACCTTAAGTGCTGCACTGCCACGAACAACTACGAAATGCAGAGCACAGAACAGTTGCGTCCCAGAGCCCTGAAGAACTGTGCTGTACCAACTTTCCGGGAGCCAACATCTCGGGACAGTGCAACGCACGAGTTCCAGAACAGCAGTGTGTCCCTGTGCCCCTGTGATCTGCGCAAAAAGGGCCCCTTAATAAAAAACGCAACCTTTTTTGTTTGTCAAAGATAGGCCGCCGCAAAAATGAAGTTGTCCACTGAAGGGATGGGGCTACTGTCTTTAGCAGCTCTGCGTGCAAAACTGGACGGTGCAAAGCTTGTTTGCGTGTTAACGTGTAGATGCAACAGTTTCGCTTTCGGCTGTAGAGATGAAGACCTCCCTGCTGCATCCTACGAGGACGTATGGGCACACGCTTTTGTGTTTTTGCCCAACCTCTCTGACTTGCCGATGGAAATACCGCCTGCAGCGCTTGTTGGCTGTTGTAGAGTACACATGAAGGAGCTTTCTTGTATCTTGATATACCACATCTCGCTCCGGTTGATACACGACAGAGCTCCTACTGCTCCTGCAACGGAAACGGGGAAATCCCATTTTCTTCAAAAAGAGCCTTTAACAACACTATCAAAACAGAGGAAGGCTTCATTGTCCATTGACCACGATTTGGGGAGGAGAGCTCTTCTGTCTCGCAATGAGAAATGGCTTATGCAAGAAGGAGGCAACGAAGCACCTGCGTGATAGATAAGGAGGCTCAAACAAAAGAAGCTGTCAACTCTCGTCTTCCGAGAAATAAGGCAGACTCCCTTCGATTCGCAGTTTACCTCTGGTCAAGGAACTACAAGTTCTCTGATTCCATTGCATGAACTGTGGTACAGCTAGCCTTAGGAGATCTGTCCGAGGAACTTCTCAGTCTCCCATGAGGAAACACATGGGGGTTTCAAGGTTCCGCCTCAGAATCAAAGAAGGCATCTTGTTTCGCGTAAGTAGCTCGAGAGTCTTATCTCCTGTTTTTTGACGAAAGATAGACAAATAGTACAATACGGGCCAGGTGTAGATCGCGGGAGGGGGGCGAGCATACCTCTGTATGCATATCTATATATATATATATATACATATGCATACCAGTGTGTGTGTGTGTGTATGTAGGCATGTATGTAGAGAGAGAGAGTGTGGAACGCCCTGGAATATGCATGTATGTATTTATGATTATGTATGTATGTATGTATGTATGTATGTATGTATGTATGTATGTATGTGCATATATATATATAAACACACATATGTATATAGAGAGAGAGTTATTTCTGGCTAGTTCGTTATCTATTGAGATAGATATATAGACCGACAGATAGACAGACAGACAGACAGACAGACAGACAGACAGACAGACAGATAGATAGATAGATAGATAGATGCCCCACACACACACACATGTGTGTGTGTGCCTATATGTCCTCTATATGTACACATCCATATAGTTATCTGCATATAAACATGCATACATTCCACCCAATTACGTCATACATAGTATCCCACGATTGCATCAAGATGCGTGATGGCGTTGACTTGTGAACGTCGTTGACGGACACTCGCTAAAAGAGATAACGCTTGCTCCCACTCTCCACTCTGGTCACAAGCCAGAATGACAGAACTGTGCGTGATCATGTCCGCTTGTAGGTGATATCTCTGAAGCACGACTAGGAGGCCAAGAGCTCTTCGCCATTGGCCGCCTTTCTCACAGGCACTGATGGTAGAGTTGAAGCTGATGATGTCGCAGACTCGCTTTACGGCCAATCTCTCGAGCAAACACAAAGCGATGTGCCACATACCGTGCTTCTCACAGGCGCTGATTGTAGAATTGCATGTGATGACGTCGGCCTCAAGACTACAGCCCTCGAGTTCATCCAACAGCCAAATGGCTTCTGTCCAAGCACGGCCTTTCTCGCAAGCGATGATTGCTGTGCTGTAGGCAATGATGTTTGCCTCTATATGGCGTTGCTTCATGTCGAGAAAAAGTAGCAATGCTCGCTGCCACTCCTTTGCGGCTTCACAAGCACTGATCACGGCACTGTACGTTACTACGTTTGCTTGCAGAAGCCCTTCTCGGCATTCTTCCAGCAGGCTTACCGCAAGCTGCCACTGGCTGGCCCGTTCACAGGCGCTGATGGTGGAGCTGAAGGATATTACATCTTGCAAGGACCCTACATCCTCGAACAATTGCACGGCTGACTGCCACTCGGAGGCTTTGGCACACACGCTGATTGCTGAGTTCATGGCCACGACAAGGTCCTGCCAAGCAATAATCAGAAATGCTTCCAGTATCAAACAAAGGATTGCAGCCGGTAGAACTCAACGAATGAGGAGACTAGTTTGATGCAGAGGGTATTCATCACTGGTCCACTCTGCAGGACTGTGACCTGATCCAATCTGCAAGGTTTGGCGACTGCAGAGAGACAGGAATTATGCAAGTTCAACTATCACTCGACAAACAAGGCCTTGGGCCGCATCGCTGAGTCCGGAAATGGGCCCACAATCGGGAGGTTGACAAGAGTTACAGCTTCAACTCCATTTGATTCCGTTTCATCCCCTTTCTTACCGTTCAATTGTTCTGTTTAGGCACACTTGTCTTTGGTAGCATTGGCCTCCGCAGTGCCGGGTAGTTGCAATCTTCCTTGTTGGATCATTGCCAGCAAGCCCAGCGCTTGCCGCCAGTTTCCGTCTTCTTCACACGTGCTGATGGCCGCACTGTAAATGATAACATTTGCTGGCACAGCACGCCTCGCCATGTCCTCCAAGAGTGCCAATGCCGCTTGCCACTGGCCACCGGATTGAAAAGCACTTACGGCTGCACCGTACGTAACGACAGTTGGGGTGACTGAGGCTTCCCTAATGTCTTCCATTAAAGCCATCGCTTCATGCCAGCGACTATGCTCGCGACAGCTGGTGATGACTGAGTTGTAAGTGACAATGCTGGCCCGCACTTTGCACGTGTGCAGCCTGGTGAACCCTTCGACGGCTTCCTCCCATCCCTCCAGGGCGATGATGCTTGCGTTGTACGATATCACATCCGCCTCTACGAGCTGATGCAGAAGCTGACGGAGGCAAGCCTGAGAACATTGCCACTGAGAACTTTCAGAAACGGCAGACACGCTCGAATTGCAGGTGACGAGGCTCACACGCAAATGCCCCATGGCCATACTGGCCAACAGGTATAAGGCCAGATGCCAGGCACTCTTGGAAGACGCTGAAATTCTTGAAATCGCAGAGTTGTACGAGATAACATCTGCTTGCTGCTCGCTTTTGGACAACACGTTCAGAAGACCAAGGGCCATCCTCCACTCGCATGCGCTCACAGCCGAGTTGAAGGCCACCTGAAGGTACTATAGCAATTGAAACGATCTTTAAAAGGCCGGAAAAGCTACGGGGCAACTACTCGGATGTATTGCAGGCATGGCGGATGCTTAAAGGTGCGTAAGCGGTGGCCATCTTGGGTGTACGAATTGGCTCATCGCAAATTGGTAGAGTCGTGCGGCACATGACACCAACACGATACGCGTCAAGTGCTGTCGCATTCACTACGCTAGCCAGCTGGGATCTTTTCCTGCGATTGTACCGCTGTAACTGCAGTTATCGATCTCGAATCGTTTAGAGCCTTCTAGCTGTTCTGGCATTGTCATGTTGGTGTGGATCCTCGCAGTCGTTCTGAATCCTAAACCAATCCGAAATCCAGAAACTGTAAACCACCTAACCTTGAACTGTAAAGCAATAAATGAACCCTAAAACCCGAAGCCGCCAACCCCCGAGCCGATCCCGTAAATCCTGGGGTCAAAGCCAGAACCCTGAACCTAAAGCCCAAAGCCCCATCTGGAATCACAAAACCCGTGCCAAAACAAAGTTAAACCCTCGAACCTCGCAACAGACAAAAAGCAAGTGTATGATTCCACAAGCCAGCACGTCAAGTCCGTGTGCGCAAGTTGGGATTTTCGCAGCAGCTGCCATATTGACGCTACAGTCACTACAGCATCCAGCCGAATCCAGACCCCTAGCCTCAGGCACAGGTTCGACTCCACAGCCCAGCCCAGCCCAGCACAGCATTTTCCAAGCTCACAGAAGGGAGCAAAAGCAGAGCATATAAATAACTACAAGAGACGACAACAGGTGACTCTTCAAGTATTTGAGTGAGGGTGCAGTGGTCGCTTCCAGGGTCTCCTCCCCAAGTCGTCCAAGAAGGGCCAGTGCATGAGGCCATCTTCGGCCCTTCGCGCACGCACTGATTGCTGGGCAGAAGCTGAAGGTATTTGCCTTTGCCGTAGCTCCACGGACCGCCACAAGCAGAAGTAAAGCTTGCTGCCACTCCGATTGCCGCTCGCACGTGCCGATGGCCACGTTGTGCTTGAAGATGCTTGCGACCGGAGGGTGCTGTGCATGTCGTGCCAACGGCATCAGCCATGTCTGGCATGGAAATGGTGTCGCCTTGAGCCTTCTTGCCTTGTTCTTCTTCTGCGCCACGGCTCGACAGCAGACTCATGCATGCTGATTGTGGTCTCGCGAGATGTTATGCAACATGACAATTAACGACTGCCGAAAAGCGCTTGTCCATGCAATGGTTCGGCATGGAGCGTAAGGCGGTTTGACTAGCTTAATTGCCCAGTGCGCAATCTTTGCGTAGTACTGAAGTCGGAAGGAACGACACCGCAGGAAAACATAACTCTCGCACAACACACGCTGCAGCCGAGCCAATGACAATTCCGTGCAAAATGGAAGCATCCCTTCCCTCGCCATCTGCCCTTCTCTATCCTGTTTCTCTCTGTGGGCAAGCCTCTCTCTCTCTCTCTCCCTGTCTCTCTCTCTCTCTCTCTGTGTTTTGGCTTTCGCACTTATTCCAACCAAGGCTCTTTGGCAAACTCTGCAGCAAGTGCAGGCCTCGGAACACTCAAGTGGTCGGGCGACATCTGAATGCTCAATCAGTGACCATGAGCCTTGGCTGGAATCGAAAATTCTCCTCTTCATTCAGTATGCTTGGAAGAAACGATGCTGAGGACCGCTCTTGTCTGTGGCGGAAGATGTGCCTTGAGCAGTGCATTGTAACACATGCAGGTGTTCCCTCCGACACAAAACTGTGGTTTCTGTTCATCAACACATTTCTCGTTGCGAGATATTCCATGAAATCGACGGTTCCATTGTGTTCTAGTATCCGTTGTGTTGTTAAGTAATCAGTACTCTGCCCGGAACGGGGGTCGCGAATGAAGTCGTCGACACATGCGACCAGCGGGAATAGTTTCATGGATCAGAAAGCAGGGAACGCACTGCGCGAACCGTGGCATTTTGTCGAGAGGACCATGCCCAGGGCTGTTCCCATGGGCCGCAACGACAGTGCGCCGAGAACGCCAACCGAAGCTCCCTCTCGCCGCTCCCGACAGCAGCTGCTTTGCGCCCTGCATCCCTCCCGGAGGCTGTCGAGATATATGCCTCCGACTTACGCGAAACAAGCCATCACGGATGCTACCTGATGTATAATGGCAGAAACTGCCAACCTGGTCAAGGCAAGAGTATCCTATCGTAGTTGCTAAAGAACGAAACAACAGTAGCTGTCAAAACAGCTGTCGAGTTCGACGCCGTCTTCGTCCTTCACGTCTACCGCCTTCCTCTCCCGCAAGTCTCCACAATTTGAGTCCGCCCTGTGTCTGCTGCAGCTCGGTGCAGAAATGCCGCCATGAGTTGCTTTATCGGTAGCGCTCACTTTGATGACCATGTCTCAAATGCACCATGTCTCACATGCATGTGGTGATACTGAGGGTGTTCTTGCTTTGCCACGTGTCCCCCACCAACCACTGTGAGGGTTTCTCCAGCCGCTCCGCTTAGGGTTGCCGGCTGCAACTGTGTCTCCCTTTTGGGTTAAGGGGCTCATGGTTCGGCCTCGAGCTGCGCAACCCGCGCGGCCAGCGAGCATTCCAGCTTCCCATCGCGAAGGACGACCACCGCGTGACGTACCTTCGACGGGAGGGGCTTCGAGCGTGAGTTTCGCAGAGCGAAAGCACGGCGAAACATCGGCTCACCTTGTACTCCTCGTCCCAAAGCAATGCGGCTTCCTGGCAACCGGCCTCCTGGAGCTTCCGCTCCTAGGCCAGCCCATAATCAGGAATGTGCAATCAAGCAATACCAAGCATGCTAGCTAGGCCTAGGCAAAGTCTCGGACACTGGAGAAAGAGAGCTGCAGTCTTAAGCTTCTGGCAACTGAAGCAAGATCTAGCCACTTGCCGCCGACCTGCAGCATCGACGCCAGCTCTTAAAGTCACAGAATGGCACACAGTCTGGTGAGCTCAGGAAGGTGTGTTGCACCCCGCGCCTTGGCGAAGCCATCCGCGCGGCCGCAATACTCAAGAGCACCATCCCTCGTCCACCGCGCCAGATCCCGGGTTCTGCCGAAGGGAGCGACACTGTAACATCTCCATGCTCGGGACAAGTCCGAACTTGCTGTAATTCAAGCCCTCGCCCGGAAGACGATCGATTGTTCCTAGCTTGAAGGCTTCGCCCAAGGCTTCAAAAGCTTGTCAGCTTTGTTTGATTGGCATTCACTCGTCTCGCTTTGGCTGATTGCTGCAGCGAGCTGCACAGCCCGGCCTGTAGTGGCGCACGAGCTGGCCGTCAGCACCCAACGGCAGGTCCACAAAGGCACCTGGCGGGTCTTCAATCGCACCCACGGACTGAGCAAACAATTCTGCGGCCTTCGTTCAGGCTGGCTTTGGTGTAGCCCTGCGCGCTGACCTTATGCAGGTGTACGAAAGCATCTAGGAGACGGATGCCAGGCCGCTTGGTTGTATTGCTCGCCGGGACGCCATGGGACCGGCGATGTACAGCTCTCCTTAAGAATCAGCTTTGAAACCCTTGGAGCTAGCATGGCAGCAAGGCTTGTTCGGCCAAACCGGTCAGCAAGTGCGGACAAGATTCCGACCTCGCCTGACTGATGGCATTCAAACTGAAAGAAAACTTCTGGAAACAGCTCAACAACGAGCTGCGCCCTTGCACAAACTGAATGACAGGAGCTACATTGCCCATGTAGGTATCCTGTGTCCAGTTCACAGCTTCTGCTTCTTGGCCTGGCCACCCCTTGTCCTTCACCATAATGTTCGAACCATCCTTTGCTGTTCCACTTGTTATGATTCATCCTTCAAGTTCCCGAACATCTAGCCACCCTCTGCCTTCCACTTGAGCCGCTTTCTGTTTCTGAGAAGCCCGTCGGCTCACACTCCTCATTTTGATTCGGTGCAAGCCTCCATGCTTTAGATATGTGTCCGACCGTTCTCGGTCATGCTTTATCCGTGCCGCGATGTTGGAAGTCGCACCATTGACAAGCAAGCCAGTGCTGCTGTCTATCTTGTGCTTCTGCTACGCATCTTGCTGTCACTTGCTTTGATCTGCTGCGCACTCTTGCGCCATGGGCGAAGCTAGAAAGAGACTTCCCAGACGAGATCCTTTCGCTCTGAGAAATTCAACACTCTGTAGTTTTCGCTAGTTACTTCCCTCTCGAGACTCATGTCAAAAGGTGTTCTCTGCATACTACCCATCCCTCGTCGTGGAGCTCACTTGCTGCTGTGATGGACACGTGGACAGGTCAGTTCAAAAACACCATAAATGGAGGGTTGGCGACAGGAGGAGACCAAGGTAATGCTTACCTATATGAACAGTCAACGGCAAAGCTGGTGAAGCTGGACCGGCAAAACAAGCCCAGCATGCAGCTTCAGCTCATGGCATGGAAAACCCGGCCTGGTGGCACATGATGCGGCGAGGCAGTATCCTAGTGGCTCAAGTGTGACTTTGCGATCATCTTGTGCTCACATCGCAGAGAGTGCCTCTTGCTGTGCCGAGAGCAGCTGGAGCCGTGCCCCGCGCACTGGCCGGAAGCCGTCAAGGCCTGACTTTTCAGATTCGCATGTGTCGGAACTTCCCCCCAGGCATCCACTGCCCAACCAAGCAACTCTGCCGACTCTGCCGGTGGTCGGCGCAAAGCACAAGCCTCGAAAGCTCGACGCATGTTGTTGTTGAGCAGTTTGTTGTCGAGACGACGAAATCGCACCGAATCCGCAAAGATTCAGATACCCTGATACACTCCTGTTTGTATCGACGAGGGGCCAGTACTCACTCGCGATAAGCAAGTCCAGCAGTTGGACTTGGCTGCGCCACGCAGCAGCCGTCGATGGCCTTTCGGGACGCGGCAGTTGCCCTACTATTGCTTGATATTGCTTGTAGACTCATTCGGCAGAGAGTCCGCAACGCTTCTCCCCAGGTGAACACGGTGCCTCCAGCTCAAAGCAAAAATCAATTTGACATTGCATGAAAAAGCAGACTGCAAATGATGGCTTGGTCAATGATCATCTTTGGGTTGCATGTCTCAGGCGACATGAACACCATTATCTTTCGGCATAGCTGCGCAAGGAGGTACAGCGTGACATGGTAAGAGCATCGAGAAGAGAAGGCCTCGGTGGACATGAGCCGTACTGGGAAGGTGGTGAGTGTCACCGTGAGCTGTGACCAAACCAGAACGAGGTGCACAAGCCCTGCCACGGTGATATGACGCTGCTCGATAGCTTGCGCAACCTCACACCGCTGGCAAGTCAAGCGTTCCCGAAATGTCTGAGACTGGTGGTGACCTCCGCGAGCCCATGGCGCCCAAGGATCACCTTTGTACGGCGAGGACTGCGGGCAAGGCCTATCTGGTCCACAGCACATGTTGCTCAAATTTGCCAAGGGGCTAGGCAGCCACCGCAAGACCAGGGCAGATCAAACAAACCCAAACCTCAGGTTTGGACACGAGTGGCAAGCAACTGCAGCATTGCGCACGGATGTTTGCGCAGCTTGCCATTGAAGTTAAGTCGTTCCACAAGTCGCGCCCCAGAACGCAGAGGTATGATGCAAGATTCGGTCCTGCGAACACAAGCCACCAAGCTCGGCATTCAATCGAGGAATGAAACATTCTCAAACCACCAACGTTGTGCTGGTATGTTTTTCATTATCTTCCGCTGCCGAAGCTCATGTCTTCTTTTCTTCTACTACCGTCCTTCGTCTGTGCTGTGCACGATGCGCACACTGAGTTGCACGTGTTTTTCGACATATGACTCGTCTGAAACGTGGGAAACGGCCACAGAACACAGATCAGATGACACCAGTTGAACTTCACACATTCGAGCCGTGACCAGTTCGACCATGAGCTGGGAAATCAGGCAACCAGAAACCTGTCGCCGATCAAAATGCGATCCGTTTTTCCTTGAGATATCCGAAGGCTTGTCTCCAAGGCCCCAAGACCCCAAAAAACGCTGGGGGAAACGAGCAGACTTGCGAATCCATTTGTGCCAGCTTCACACGGCAGGCAGCTTGAAGTAGCACTGCATAGCACTGCGAAGCAGGGAGCATCTGCAGCGTCAACGCATGGTGCCGGAGCGCAGGAATCTGTCCTGGAATGTCTGCGCTCTGCACAACTCGTCCGGGAAGTTGAGAAATCAGAACCCCCCCTCCCCCTCCCCTCCCCCTTCAGGAAGCAAAAGAGCTCCCCCACCCCAGCCGGAGCGTCACACGTGAGTTAGAGTCGAGGGCCTAAAATGCTCGTCTAGCTTTGGGAGCCGGGGTTTACGCAGGCCGTGGGGCTCACACTATCACTTTGAGGATGTTATTGCCCGAGGAGTGTGGGAACACTGCGGGGTTCTTACATTGGAAGCTGGATTTTCAGGAGTTGCGAAGCAAGAGGGGCGCACGTGGGTTCTGTGGATTTTCAAATCAAGAGGCGCATGGGTTGCTTTTGTGGATTCCCGGATTTTGCGTTCCCGTGGCAAACCGTAGGTTTGCAGATGCATGGCAGGAGTGATCAATTTTGGAAGCAGGTTTATGGCTGCAGATTTTACTTTTCAGAAGACGTGCAAGACCTGTTTGGATTTGCATTTTTCTGTACTGTCGCAGGTGTGGCTTGCAGCTGTTTCGGCAGAATATGAAAGCCCAAGGTGCAGCAATGCCATAAAATTAGGAACAATTACCTTTCGGTGCGAAACCTGAACCTGCCCAAACTGCGAAACTCCCGGATGTGGATTTCCCTCCAGATTCTCGAAACCCTACGGCACACCGCAGAACTGGATCTTGCAATTCCTCTTCTGGCCCTGCGCCACGCCTCGTTTTTTGAGGGAGGGGGGGGTCCGGAGCGGGGGCGGCCTTGCATAATGCTCTCTGCCGTGCAGGCACAGACTGGTGCTGACGGCTTCCCAGATTCACGAGAACCGTCGATTTCGAAGCTTATTGAGCAAATTCATTCGACGGTGTCGAGTGCAGGCGGCTCTCCACAATCTCAAAAGTGTTGAGCGCTCCTCGCAAGTCATCACACCAAAGTCTGGATATGTCCGAAGCTCGTGGATGGCCATTCCTGCAGGCCACACAGGCGCCGGCGTCTCTCCTTCACACCACCCCATCTGACGAGCCGCTGTGGGTCTGCACCACACACTTCGAGGCTGCTGTAGTCCCACCTGGCTGAAGACAGCAAAATGAAACGGCCTCTCAGCACGTCACCTGCGAAATCTTGAACAAGCTTACAAAGTAAGGCGAGTGAATCCTTCGCAGAATGGGCTTTGACGCGGCCCTGCCTGTGTATACCAGCCACAGAGCATCGTCCAAGTGCCTTCCACCGCACACAAAATGTATCCAGCACATAGCTCCAGCACACAGCTCTTGCTGCGCGTCACTTCGAATCGCTGCGGCCTGGATCCCCAGGCCTGCGGTCTCTCATAGAACGCAGCCACCTGAGGAGCAGCACGTACAAGTGCTTCTGGAAGAATGGCCAGCTCACGACCTTGCCTGTTTGCTGTGCAAAGAGTCAGCGAAAACCAATGCTGCGCCATTTGCGTGAGACCTGGGCTTCCGAAAAGCTCCAGCATGAACGTCGCTTTGACAATGTTCTTTTGCACACGGGTGGAGCTGGCTGCCCAGCTCTAGCAGCGGCGCCGCTGCAGCAGCACCACGCACGGCATGCTCGAGGACCAGCAGCCTGTTTTTCGCTGCACGCTTCGCTTTTCATTTGCCCTTTGTCCTGTGCTCGCTTTGCTTCGCGCCTCGGCCTGTGCTCGGCGAGCGCCTCCCTGCTGCGAACCACCTGCTGCTGCGGGCGCCGGGCTCCGGCAGTACCAGCCTTTTGAAAGCCTGGACCATTCCACCCAACCCAAGCCAGATTGAACTCAAAGCAATCCTTAGAACTCAAATCACACTGCCGGACTTCAGTGACATGAGGTTGGATACCTCTTCCTCGGTGCCCAAATCGCAGCTAAGAGCCAGCCTCAGTCATAACGCTGAACGAGGCTCTCCGAGCCCTGTGAGATCTGAGTTCCGCGCACCGGACCCAAACGGCTGGCTGCAAGGCAGCTGGCGACCCACAAGCAGCTGCGGCGCAGCAACAGAGCGACCTGAGGAACCGGGAGCATCGGCAGCCTTTCACAGAAGTTGACGCGACACACGACCCACGAACTGCCGGATGGAACCCATCTCTCATTTTCGGGTGAGAAGATGTGAGAAGGCTACAAGCAGATGCTCCGGAAGTCCAAGCAGGCACCATGCACTTGCAGCAAACCCCAAAATCTGACAAACTCAAGACTGCCAGATGTCAAACCCGAAAAAAACAGCGGGCCGGCGCAAACCGCAAGCAGGGAAAGACCATGCGGCACATCACTGCAAGGCGGCTCGAGGATCACACCAGGACCGCATCCACTCCCATTCAGGCACTCCAGGACCGCTCTCAAAACGAATCTACATGCGAAATGCGATTGGCAGGCACTGTGCCCAGCGCACACGAAGACCAGCAGCTGCGAGAAAAATACGAGTGCGACGGTGGCGAAAGCAAGATGCGACCGCATCGAAACAAACTGTGGCGAGAGTACGTGCCTTTTCTAGTGTAGCGGGTTCAGAAGGGAGTCACTGCTGACAACTCGAAAACCCACAGAAGAAAGGTGACCGCTGGAAAACGCTCTATCTCGAAATGCCTGGGTAAATGTGAACTTCAAACATGACTACATCGCAAGAGGAGCATGATCTAAAAACTGTGGCCAAATCGCGAGTTCGATGGAGGATTGCTGCCAGTCAGTGCAATGTTGTCAGCGATATCTGGGGCGCTCACAACAGGCGGTGTATCACCTGCCATGCAGCTCACATGAGCAAAGGCAGGTCTCAAGGATCGTTCGACGCCTGTCATGGGCAGCATTTCCAGGAAGCCGTTTGCGAGACGAAGTGACGCCTCCAGCAGTCGAAATTCCACGCGGAAACAATGTACGAATCTGTTCCGGAGCACGTTAAAACGTACAAGATGCGCCTGCTGAAGATCCAAGTACGTCCAGGCACAACCAAACTCGTCCTTGAGGGGATTGCTCAGGCGGGTGACGCCGGCATTAACTAGTGCAGCTTAGGGGAGGGTTCGGCTATTCCCCTGCCCTTTCAGAAGCAACCGTTTGTCAAACAGACCATCAGTACCTTCAAAGCCGAATAAAGGTCCCACGAGTAGTCCATCACATCCACTTTGCCGGTTTTCTCCTCAACAGCTGGTCTTTGAGGATATCTTGTGGCGAGCTTGTCGAAGGCCTCCGTAGTGTCAAACACGAGTGCGAGGGAGACTGACAACGAGGAGCCTAGAAGACGAACAAGCTGCCCCAGGGGCAACACCATGCCCAGGAATCTGCAGAATAGCCATGAATAGCCGCAGAATTCTTTCCAGCAGAGGTGGTTACTCGGCCCTCTAAACCCACAAAAGCTTGCCTTCGAGGGTCCGAGACACTTGGACGAACAAACATGTGCCACCAGTGATTGCAAACATCCTCTACCGCCTGTGAACTACTGTGGGGAACCACCGACCCGAACCTCCTCCCTGCCTCGTCCAACCCGACGAGGCCTTCAAAGGACCACTGATCCTGGACGCATGGGACATAAAGACGGATGGAACAGACCGACTGCATCTCATATTGCAGCGATTCAACCTTTCCTCCTCCATCATTGTAGCTTCCTGCGATTCGTGTCCACTTACACAAGGCCGCTTGGCGTTGTCAAGGACTTCGTCTGTAGCCTCCGCATTCGCAGTTCACAAGAGAAACTGCGCACGAGAACCCCAACCAAAGTCGGCGCAAGCACGAAAGCATGACTTACGAAAGCAAATCAAAGAACAGGCACCTTCCGTGTGGCTTCCACTGTCTCTCTCTCGCTGTCTGTGAACTCTTCAGCTTCAGCCAACGGTCGAACCTCGAGTGCCATCGCGCGTCGCTTCATCCGGTGAGTCCTCATCTCTCGCATGGGGAGTTCAGAAGTGCACCCGTTTGTGCACGCAAACACTGGCCCAGGCTATAGAGAGACCCGATCAAATTTCATACTTACGCGAGCTTTCCGAAGCTTGAGTCCGTGACGCCTCGTGGATGCGCTGACACCTGTCTCGGAGAAGAAAGCTATCTCGAAGTTCGAGATCAAGCCTTGCATTGCATCCCTTCACGTACGCGGCTTAACATTAACAGTGCTTGCGTAGGATAGCAAACCTGGCTCTTGTATAGATGGTGCTGTGCTGCAAACTCGTCGAATGGCCTATCCGGGACAACTCCCTTTTGACACATGCCATCATGCGAGACCACCATAACCCTCCATAACCCCACCACTATGTTTTGAGCCAGAAACAGCGGCAAACCGTGGTCCAGTGGTTGCCATGCATGAATGCCTACAGTCTATACGACATCATGTTCACACAGGTCCGATCCGCAAAAATTCCCTGAGGTTCCAATGCTCTACGAAATTGCACAAGCAGAGCGGCTGACGGATGCTCGTTCCCATCAAATTGCACACAACTCGCACATATGCCTCTTTTGGCAACTTTGGCTCAAACTCTCCTATCTCCGCCTGTCTCGGTCTATATGGCGTTTGCTTCGCTCAGCATCTGGCCGACAAGGGCATGTGCAACAACAAGTAAGCAGCAGCTCGTCCACACATCTGTAACCTGCTTCATGTATCTGCATTGTACAAGCCTCTAACTCTCAAGCATACACATGTACTTTTCAGCATCTGCTGGATGCTTACGAACAGTTTCACGTTCCAGTGCAAAAAGTGAAGTTTGCGGATGGTTTCATGGTGTTTCTCTGGCTTCCTTTGCCGAAGCGATGTCCTGGTGCCCTCAAGGTTTGAAGCGTAGAACATCGCTGAACCCCACACCCCGAGACCGCTCCCTGCCCATCCTGTCGACGCTGCCATTCTCTTCTGTTCCGTTGGATCGATAGATCTGAATATGTGACACAGACCGACACTTGTTATCCAGTACCGTCTGCTTACGCAAGTCGAGCAAATCAAAACCAGTTCATGCAATTAAGCAGCATATGTACCCAGAAACATGCATGTGTGCCTGTGTGTTTGCACGCTTAATAATGCAGAAGGTGTTGAAATGTTCCAGAAGGCACTTGCCGCACTGTACATCATACACTAGTATTATAACACATGTAATGTATCTTTACCAGCAAAACAACCCTCGAACAGAGTCGTCATCGCCGAAGTCGCCCGAGCGAGCGATCAGTAACCCTTCTACGCGCAAGTCCCGAACGAGTCTTCCCGACAAGCGAAACTCGAACAACCCCCAGGCCCAGAGCAGTTTTCACACGATCGTTGATGGCCAAGAACTCAAAACTGTCTCCCAACCTGCCACCTCGCCGATCTCCAGATGATTTCTAGACAATCGGCTGGGTTCGATCGATAAAGCAGGTCACTCTATACTCGAGGGCGAGCTCCCAGAAGACCACCACCAGCTCGCAGAGACATTCTTGTTTAGACGAGTAGCCGTGGACTCGGGAGCCACAGCCCGCCGACCGAACATGACAGCACCTGCCCCATCGGGTCCTTGTTCACGTTTCCTCTGATCAGGAGTAAAACCATCGGTCGTCGGCACGACGTCGGCACCTGTTTTTGCCAATGGAAAATCTCCTTGGCGACCCTGAAGACCTCGCCAGTAGCGAAGCGATCGTTCGAGAGCAGGGTTGAGCTCCACGCCAGCACCACTCAGATCCTTGAGGTACTGGTGCTCGGAAAACGGTCGAAAGAACGCTCTCCCCACTTTTTGTCCAGAGCTGGCTGGCCTCAAGCATGAGATTGCCCGTGTGCTTCCCCGCCGTGCCCGGATCGGCACGGTGGTCGCCAGGATTCCGCTGATCGACTGGATGATCTCGAGCACCAGAAGCTCGAGGTTGAACATAACTCGTAGAACGACAGGGGGCATCGACACTTGGAGCTTGTTCTCATCACAGAGAGCTCCCAACCAGAAATGGACGGCCTCAGCAGCGAGCTTACCTGGCGGCGCAGTACGATCAAAGCCGTATTTATCCTCATAGTCATAAAAGTTGAAGGCGACCATGCGGAAGAGGCGCACGAGGATGTTGTTGCCAAGGCCCGTCGGCGAGCGTAAGTGTAGACCGCCGCAACCAACCGGAACGAGTGACCAATCATCACGAAGAACTAAGGCAGCCTGTCGCTCGGATCTTTGATGCAGACGACACTGAAGTTGCGGTGATCCGGCCTAGTGGGAAGCTGCCGATAGGTTTTCCGCTCGTCCAGCACCCAGCCCTGTAAGGGTCGATCGCCTCCTCGAGTGTGCAGCTCTCTGAGGACCGCAACGTTAAGATCCGTGGAAGTGAGCTGCAGCTTCTCTGCGAACGAATTTTGATCTTTTGTCTGAGTCGGGATCCACTCCGAAAATTCGGAGACCTCGTCCTCGGGGCCGACCGTGGAACCTTCCATGACATCCTCCATGGTGGCTTTCCACAAAGACCTCAGGTTATCGGAAACAGGAACAGAACTGCACCTTCGAAAAATATTCGAGCACAACTTTTGGAACTCAAAGAAGTCGACGTCGAGCCCATCTGTGGCTTCCAGGACCAAGTCGGAGACCACCGTGTCCACCGGCAGCCAGGCTTTGAGACCCTCAGCTTGCCACTGATGAGTTAATGCTGCCGCCCTGCGAAGATCTCCAAGCACCAGGGTCCGAGATCACAAGCTACATGAGGACCGCAGGAACTTGAGACCCGCGATCCCACGGTGGAGCAGGTCCGCAAGAGACAGCTGTCGGCTTCGCACAGGAAGCGTCATTGGCTGTCGTAATGAGCGGACCCGTCCTTGCGGGGAACAAGGAAAACCACAAGAGGCCTGTCGAGCGGTGCCGCCGGGGCGCCCAGACCGAAGTCCCCCGCAAGTCCCCAAGCGGGCGATCACCCCCAGACCGGATGCAAACACGCTGTTTCGACACCCAAATCGGCAACCGAACGCCAGCGGTGAAAAAGGACATTGTCTTCTTCCAGTCTTTTCAGGCAACCGCAGGATCGGGCTTCTCGGTGGGCTTGACTGTCGGAGCAGGCTTCTGAGGTTTGTCCTTGTCGCGACCTTCACGGGCTTTCTTGAGAAGATCTTTGTTGCGTTCACTTCGAACTTACCGGCGGCGCTGAGCTCGAACGAGTCCGCTTGGTCGGCGTCGAGATCTCGTGTTCAGCTTGACGAAACTTGCCGAGCTCCGCCCGTCGATCTGGCATCGTTCCGGGATTCCAGGAAAGTCCTTGCGCTTGTCGTTGTTGAGCTTGCTGACCTTCGTCCTGATCAACGAGTCCGTGGCCAAGAACGCAGCAAAACCTCGATTTTCGTGACGCCACTCCTCCAGTTCCGAAAGTTACTTTAGAGGGCCAGCGTCACACCTGAATTCACAGTGTTGAGGTACTCCACAGAGACAAAGTGAGCATGTAACCGATCCATGACCTCGGACTCCGATACGATCGCCCTTGTTGTCGATCTGGACCACTTTGAGGAAACCATCCGACATCTTCGAGAAGCCGGATGTCTGGACTGCACGATCGGCTCTTGTGCGCATCTCGGCGATCTCATAATAGGGGACCACTCCGTGGACCATGTAATCGCAATGGATCCTCTCGACCAACTTGCGGTGCGGCTTGTGCTTTTACGTCCTCTTCCAAGTTGGCACGTCGAAGAGACGTGTTCTTGGAGAATAGATGCAGACTTCCACACCGCCGAGAGCAACGCGAGACACAGCTCCTCGGCCGGGGTGTCCGCTGCGAACTTATAGTGTCGTCGCCTGCACTCGACAGAAGCATGCCCTTCTCGGCCATGAGCAGGTAAAGATACTGGTAAAGATCTCCAGGAAGCTTCTGCCGACCAAAATTCTGGTGCAGAGCAAGCTCTGGGACCTTGTCCTTATCAGGAGACACGATACGATCGATCACGACGGGTGAAAGACCTGAAGCGAGCTGCTAAGTTTGAGCACTGCAGACGAAAAATTAATGCAGCTCGCACCAGGTTTTCTTGTATACCGCTGGCATGCAATCATGCTTTGTTGAACTGGACGGACGGGTGGGGGGCTGGTCAGACTGACATGTAATTTCCTTTATATGTTATGTTAACTACTTTGTGAATTCTGACCGTTTCCTACTATAATTCCAATCTTCTCTGGAATAATTTCTATTACAAAAAGGATTGTTGGTACTAAGAATTTA
>CAJNDV010011525.1:32449-46689 GCA_905221635.1 Symbiodinium sp. CCMP2456
ATCCTCTAGTACACTTTCTCTTTTTCGTCTACATCTGATATTTATCGGTAAGAAGTCTCCCCCAATGCATGACACTTGATATTTATTCGTAGACTTCTTACCTTCTCCCCAATGCATTTCTTAGGATGTAATGCTATGCCTCATTCAAAATAACACAAGCCACGCACGAAACAAGCAACGACATAAGGACTGGTGGGTGTTCTTTACATTTCAAGTCTTTAAGGGATGCTTACTGCCATCAAGTAACACTATCCTCACCAATTTTAGGCCAGCCATGGGGTCGTTCCTAATTTTCCTTGATCTTTGCAAATAAACCAAAGGACAAATACAGTACTCTCTTCATATCCTCTACCTTTTGGGCTAGTTCCTTGGCGGTGGTGTCTCAAGGTAGCAGAAGACCCTGATTAAACCAACGAAACAAAGGGAACGGAAAAGGAGGCAACAAACGCTTTGCTTTCATTATATTTAACTAGCTCTTTTGCCTTGTCTGTTGGTGGTAGAACACAAGAAACAAAGCGTGCCTCCGTTACCTTTGTTCTTTTGTGCTTTCTTGCTCTCCTCTTCCTCTGTCTCTAGGAGTTAATTGTTGAGTCGTGAAAGTAACATCCATGATGGGAGAATGAAGCGAAATGAAAGGGAACAGAACAAATGTAGAACTGCGCCGTCCGTCGTGCCGCATCTTGTTGCTGACGGCAGCTGTCACGCTCTGATTTTGGCCGGGTGCATAAAGCTCTGTTTTGATATCTCTTCTACGAGTAGGTTGTGTTGTTTGCTGCACAGCAGGCCGCGGTTTGGCCTTGCAGGTATCTGACATGGACTTGTGCAGACATGAGTTGCGGTCAGCACAACCAGATGAACATGCCCAGCAAACTTTACCCCGGATCAGGTTTGGTGTGACAAACGTGAAAAAAGTCTGAGCCGGCCGACCAAGCGAAGCTCGGACAGAAGTTCCTCACTTTGTGCCGAGAGTGTCCATCCACCTGAGCGACGACACTGAAAGAGACGGGCAACCAGTGGTCGAGGCCTGGCCTGGCGAGTCGGTGCGGAGAACACCTCCACTTTCTGCAACCTAAGGGCCGGGATCAGCGCCCCGGCCGTCACGAGCCGCGTGCTCTTAGATGCTCTTAGCGCGAGCTTAGCAGCCAGGAGCTGGCCCGCAGCCAGCTCTGCACCTGGCGCTGCCACGAACGTGCCCAGTCGGCCGCATGCCACCTCACGGAGGCCCTGAGGCCGCACCGCGCTGCCAAAGTATGCAATATCCTGCTTGGGCGCTTGGGCGCTTGCCCATGCAAGGCCTAGAGCAGCACTTGGGAAAACCTCGCAGCGGAACACAGCGCAGCGCAGAAGACCGGGATTTGCCTTCTGACGTGGCCCGGGCCCGAACACCAGCAGAACGAGGCGGCCCCGCGTAGTACAAACCGCGGAGGCTTTGCAGCGACCGCCTCAGCTGCGGACGCGTTGCTCCACTATGGGCGGCTTGTTGCCGGGAGGCCTCGGATCGCCCGAGGCCTCTGTTCCTGGCAAAATACAACGTAGTGCAAACAACGCAAACCACAAAACCTCGCTACGACAGGACAGAAATAGCATGCAATGATGACAGATGAGCGCCTATGATGACATCGCGCAGGTGACCCGAACGATGACGGCCTGCACACAGACTGCCGAAAGCTCGACTCAGGCCCAACACCAGCGTACTTTCGCCGGAGAGCCCAACAACCACCGTCGCGTATGCTTGTGATGAGCTTCGACACGTCGCGGCAGGATATGGTCTGTTCGTAGCAGGGTGTCGGGATCTACCCTTGCTTCACGAAGACCTCACGCAAACGGAAGCCTTGATGGGTGAAGTGGACCAATGGGCCGTGGAGAGCCAGTTTTCAGATCTGGATGTGTAGTTGAGGGATGGCTTGAAGTTTCTGGCGCAGGCCGAGACATTTTCACTTGCGCTTTGGCCGCAGAGTCTAGTCCTTTCTGGCGTGGGGGTAAAACCTGTTTCTCAATTGTTGGCGTGCCTTGTCCCACGAAGTGCCGGACTTCGGCGCTGAGCAGGCGGGTGTTCGAGGTCTCCAGCTCATGAATTCTGAGAGAGCTTCCGTTGAAGATGCTTTTTCGCTTCAGCGCATGATACTAGTTCTGAAAAGTAGATGCCGAGAAGTCTATGCCGTTCCTCAAGGGCCAACGTTCTCAAGGGCCAAGACCCTTTAAGGGGGACCCCACCGCGACAGCTTACCCCGCTCTTGCTAAATCACTAATAGAGCCGCTCATTCTAGCCCGCAATAACCTGAATCCATCGAAAATCTTGTCCAAGCCTTTCTGCAACATGCCATGACGGCACATGTCCATGCGCGAAAGACTTATTCATATAAATCTACTGTACAGTAGGACTCGACGTGTTGCAGGTCGCCTGAGAGCGGCATACCATTCAGCTCAGCACCATGCTGCTTCATGGCCGTGAACAGCCTCTGGACCAAGGAAGATTCTTTCCAAGAACCCCGAGCTTCCCAACAATCTAGCTGCAAAGCCTTCATCACTTCCTATGTGTTCGCGTGGTGTTTGGTTGTGCGTTGCTGCCGGAGGCCCAGACTCATCGCGCCATGGATCGAAAACGACCGCAATCGCATCACCTTGACCAATCCTACCAACCTACTGAAAACATGTGTGTGTGTAATGACATGCCATTATCGTGCCAGCAGGGATCCGGATTGTATGAGCAAAAATCCAGCACTAGCCGGAGGCAGGCATGCAAAAAGACACGTCACTGTTTTGGCTATGATGCCTGCGCACTGCAGACAGGGCCACCCCAGCACTGGCAAACGATTAGTACATGAATAATTCAATCAAGTTTGTCTACCGGTAAGCTCTCCGGTACTTCGGGCGAAGATAAAAAGGTGTCCAGGAAAGCATGAATGGTAGTCCGCCAGTGAGAGATTATGTCCAACCTTAGACACGCTTCTTGAACTCGACGTCGCCTGGCCTTCGAGTGAGGATGCGAACAGGACGAGGATCGCCTCCTGTGTTTCAAGCGTCCGATTCTCACAGAACACACACTCTCAAGCAAACCCTGCGATGATCGGTTTGCATGTTGCCTGAGCCTCATTCCTACAGCAAACACGACGGTCTGGTGCGACGTGCTGAAAACTCGATCCTCTGGCAGATAGTCGCTGTTTCCCGTCACCTGGCTCAAAAGTTTCCACGCTAAGCCAACATGCTCGAAACTGGCGAGCCACAGAAAAAGGAGGCTTGGCACGGACACGGATGACACCTGTCTGCAATAGCAAACGCATGCAAACGCATGCAAACGCCAATAACAGGCGAAGCGAAGACTGCAAAATCCCGCAAGCGCGGCTGCACCGCCCATGTCCACGATGAGTGGGAAGGTTGTCCACGCCCTTCAGGAATCTCCAAGGAATTTATTCAAGGGCTGGCGTGCTAGTGCCTTGTGCGTTTCGCCTGGAAGCGCCGACCTTGCAAGTGCTCTGCTGAGAGTTTCACTCGGGAGAAGTTGCGGAGCTGCAATGCGTTTCTTTCTAGTGGCCCCTGAGGTTTCCATGTTGAAACCACGAAACCCCATGAGCCTTTGGCGGGGAACGACGCCACGACGTGATGCTTCTATATGACTGTTATGCCAATGTGCACGCACCTGCGCTTTTGTCGCGTAGACATGAAGAAATGAAGGCTCAAAGGCTCCTGGCACAAAGCCTCTCCCAGGAGGCCCAACATGAAAACAAAATGCGAGAGCAAGAGGACAAGCTTTAGTGTCTTGGCGCTGACTATGGCCCATTCGTGATCTAGCTATCTAGTGGCGAAACATTAACATGGTGCCTCCTTGTGCTGCGCCAAGGTAAAACAGAACGGGAACCGAGTGCGAGACAGATTCGTGGTTGGGAAACATCTCTCGAAGGCCTTGCAAGTGCAGGGATTTAGTGACTTAGTGCTAGGCGGCTTTTTGTCACTCTATGTCAAATTCACGACCAGGCGGGACCTCCGTGTTCAATATGGCAGCTTGCTTCCAACACACGTTGATTGATGCACGCTTGAATGCAATTATGTAGTCCAGCTGGTTACGAGGGCGGGCGAGGCTGAGGCGCATGTACGATGGCCCGAAACATCCCTTGGATCCTTGCCCTCCAGTATTGCAATTGCACCCTGGGCTAATAAGGCCGTGCTAGGGTGCTCTTAGATGCAGGAAGTTCGTCTGAGTGCGGGATAGGTTTCGTGATTCTGTGTACATGCTCCATCTCGCCTTGTCCGCAAGTGGAAAATGGTCGAGACGTTTTCCAAGAAAACAGTTGGCGAAGAAAGGGAAACCTAAGACTGACCATCAGTATCGTCTGCGACACGCGTGCGTTTGTTGCATGAACGGCCGTCGCCGGCCCCAACAAGTTGACACCCCCAAGAGAGATCCGTCTTGCATTGCTTGGTCTCTGTGATGAATGTGACACGGCAGGCAAGGCCGCACAAGCTCCATAAGTGAGATCAAGCTCATCTGCTGTGTGAAGGCGATGCCTGTTTCGAGGACCTTCTTCCAGTTCAACCCGGGCTCCTGACAACGCGATTTCTAAGAGCGAATTCTCCGACAGATCCCGCACGTGACTCTGCGAAGAAGGCGACTCTTGTTCAGGCGCGTCTGCGCTTGACAATCACAGCTAACACCTTCAGCATGGCTGTGAAAGGACCCCCTCTCGGGCTTGGCCTTTCGGGGTCCGCCTGAGCTGGACCAAGTCTCTCCATTCAGACTGCAGGCATTGTGCGCTTCATCAAGTCCCTAGGCTGTCTGCCTTCAACACTTGGAACAACTTCGGACTTGCCCAGCAGGAATTTCCCAGATGCCGAAGACGGCATCCTGAACGTGGTCTAGCGGACCACAGTCCAACGCAGGAGCCTACCTGTGCCATGCGCGGTGCTGTCTTTCGTCCTTGCGCACTAGGCTGCCTCGACAAAGCTTTTACCATTTCGACGAACTTGTTGTGATGACACTCCCGGATAATCTACATAGTGTTACGGCTAAAAAATCGTCCTAGGCGGCCTTAAACATGCGCACAACAGCACGGCAGCTTTTGGCTGAGCGGGCACTCTGAGAGGCTCCCAGATCACATCCGTGGGCATGCCTACACCTCTCTGGCTTCAGTTTCCAGACGAGGTTTCACACCGAACTCAGAGGCTCTGATCCATCACACTGCTGTGTTGGATACCTTCTCACTGGAAATCACGAAGAAACTTGCAGGGACTTATCGTCTGACTAAGCGGATCGAAACCTGCCTTGACACTACTGTGTGAGATAACATGCAGGCAGCAAGCCACGGGAGCACAGGCGTGCACGCCAGCAGACGAATGTATTAATCAAGCTGTGTTTGTGGCCAAGTACCTTCAGAGTGCACGCCTGGATGCATTTGCCATTCCAGCACAAGGCTTTCCAAGTAAAGTTGCTCGACACGTCCTCACTTCGGGTGTCAACTGGTTGCGACACCTCGCTTCAAAACAGCAGCACCACACTGAGACCGAGTAGTCGTTAACTGAAACTTTCACCTAAGTCCGGCGAAAAACCCTGGAGAGCTGACAGACACTGATGTTGAGAGTTGGTCTGAATGTCGACGATCACCGGACGAGCATCTTTAGCCCCGACGCAGCCCAGTGGCTGGATGTCCCCACGCTCAAGGCCACACGGGGAGGACCCGACAAGAGATTTACGCACTGTTTGAGATCGGAACTTTGCAGTCCCGAGCCTTTGCCCAAGAACGCAACAGTTGCAGTGTCGTGACGTGTCGTGTCACTGCCGTGTAAGCTGGCGGGGGATCGGAAAATCCAGCCACGCAATGTGCCCTGACCACTGGACTCAACCCCGGCAAGACTTGCACACCTAGACCATGTGTCCTGTTCCTCCTGATGCGACCAAAGCCGAGGAAGACCATCAAGCCGACAGTCACTGAAAATTCAAGACAAATCAGCAGAAGTCTGTCTTGCTGCTGTCCGCACCGCTTCACAGCCCCCGGGCATGGGTAGGACCATGGCGAGAGATGCAAATATCGGAAGTGCTGCTGGAGACTTGGAGCACAAACACGTTTGCAAGCTACATCGCCCAGCTTGGCATGGGCGCTGAGCAACGGCAGTCTCAGCTATTCCAGCACTCAGCTCAATTTAGTTGTGCAGCAGGCCTAGTGATCGTCCGTGGGCTATCGCGAGTACAGGACTAAGGCTCACACTCCGCTCTGCCATCTACTCGAACATTCTGAAGGATCCGGGATCGAAACCAACAGAGGTCGTGTGCCAGGCACAGATCAGCAAAGGCACCACGAAGAGCCTGGACATTCCGGTCGTGAGCTGCTCATTGCCTGCTGAATGTACACCTCTGGACTAGACTCGGGTGAGGTTAGCAGCCTGCGTTCCTGAAAGAGCACTCTGAGGAAATGCACCCGGGATCCGATAATTCTAAACGGTCCTGCACTTCTGCATGGACACCATCCAGAGATATCAACATCAGACATCCTCCGCTGTGTGAGGAGGACATGTGGAACAACGACCGTTTCCGCCTGTGTTCCTGCATTTCTGAACTGCCACACGTCAAACAGGCAGAATGCAGTTTTTTTCTCGTGTTGTGATTTAGGCCGGAAACGCCCGTGACATGTATGCTAAAAGCATCGAGCATGTGAGAATCGTGCATCAGCTGCCGGCTCCCATGCTCGCGTGGCCAACGCACCGCAACGCTGCCTTCATCGAAGTACCTAAGAGACCAGTGACTCGACCAAACGCACTTCACTTTGCTTTGACGCGTTTTGACCGTCTGGGCCTTGGTCACTGCGTAGCGTGTTCGTCTAAGATCCTGCGCAGAGCACTGGCCAGGAATTCGGTTTATGATCACCTTCAAGACTGAAGTAGTGGGCAGTGAAGCTTTCAAAAGAGGAGTGCCATACGGGATGCACGGCTGGTGTGTCCTTCGGTCGTTGATGTCAACTGCCTCAGCTGTGGACGCGCGAAGCACTGCACACAAGGGCTTCCTCGATACACCACAGAATGAGAGGGTGCGGATTCCATATCTTCCTGGCTCCATACCAAGGTAAGTTGTTTCATGCAAGGGATGGCGAACAAACTACACCATACACCTCGAGATCGCTATGGTGAGAGAGCAGTGGCATCATACTTACAGAATCCATGCCATGGCATGTGTTTTGCCCACATTTCCCCTCTGTATTGATTGAAGGAATTCTGCCATGCAGAACGGGGCTGGGATGTCGAACAGAGAACGCCTGCTCCGAGCAGAGCGGACTTAATTATATTTCATTCAAACCTGCCTTCTCAATCCGGGAGGCCAGGGGCATCTTGGTCAGGTTGCATGGAACCATGTAATTTTGGTATTACCATGCCTGTTTGCACTTTCCTACCCTTTCCCAAGGCACAGATCGACGTCTTGTTTTCGACCTGTCTTGGTAGCAGGACCTGTCATTTTGCAGTTTTGTCGGGGGTTTTCGGGAGTCCCCCCAGGAGTTGGGCTTGGGCCACAGGCGCGCTCTCGTTTTGCTGATCCCCGGCCCTTCTCCCCCCTACTCTCCCTCCCTGACCCTTCCGGTCCGGGAAGGGATAGCGGATCTCGGAGCCGGCTGCGAGGCGGCCCCGGGCTAGCGGATAAATGAACTTGCCAGTTTAAGGAGTCGTTCGGCCGGGTTTAGCTGATATTCAAAATCAAGAAAAAGTTCTCAAGGATTTGGTAGCTATCCACAACGTGCAGAAAACTCAGCGGAGGGGCTCACAATCTGTTTTCCACGGAAGGGTCGTCAAGACGTAGTGCTGCACAGCCGTGTCGGCGAAAAGCTTCAGGTGGCCTATGGCTTATCGAAATCCTTCAAGGATATCTAAGACTACGCAGCCGTAAAAGCAGCAAAAGGTGCACCTGAGCCAGACACCGGCAGCATCCGGAGCGTCACGTCTGCTCTCATGGCACACATGACACATCAGCGTGTGGAGGCTAACCTCGAAATGGACATATCTTTGACATGCCCCAAAAATGCTTAGCTGAAGCAAGCTGATCGTGTCGATTGCCACTCACTCAGCGGGTGCACCAAGAAGCGCTCTTCGCTTCTTCGCAGACAAAAGAGCTCCGTCAAGCCGTAGTCTCCAGGTCCCTTGACTTAAGAACTTCTTCAACACATCCTGCTTCTGGATCTTCGTCAAGCCATCGGCGAGCTGGTGGTCCGAATCCACCCATTGAAGCACCGTCCCTTGTTGCTCCACATGTTGTGAAAGGGCTTGCATCTCGAGCGCGGTGTACTTGTCCTTCATGCTGTAGCCGGAGGAGGCAATAGAGCCTTTCTCGAGAGCATCAAAGAGTGCTCGGGCATCGGTGATCAGGACCGCCGGGACTTTCGCCACCGTGGGCGCTGTGTTCTCCAGGCTCACCTCGTGCCCTAGAAGCTCTGACCAAGTCAGACGGGTGAACATCACCTCCTGCTCCAGATCCGCCAGGGCTTGCGTCTCCGCTGCGAGGGAAGATCTTGCGACTCGTTGCAGACGTCCACTCTTCCAGCCCACAACGTTCACACGTCCGCTTCCTCGCTCCACATCTTCCGGGCGCATCAGTCCATAGATATGCCCGCCTGTCGACGACCCGTCAGGGCGGTTCGCGACCGCAGCATCGGACCAGCCGACAACCACGAGGGACTCCGCTGGGGCATTCAACTGGTTGACATTCACGCTGAGGTGGCGCCCTGCATGAATTTCCCGGACCAACTTATTGGTCATATCGATGTTGGAGACGTCCTTGGTGGCAAGGTGGGACTGCAAGTAGCTCAGCTTGGCCGCATGATGCGGCGCGGTTTGAGTGACGCGCCATTGGATTGCTCCATGCACTGCTCGAAGTTGCGAAAGCTCATCTTCTCGAAGCGGGCCATCTTCATTCTTGGGCCGCGCGGTCACCTGTGAAATGTTTGCACAGTACTCTTCATGGTTGAGGAGGATGGAGTCGTCGTAAAGCTGTTGAAGACCAACGCCGCAGTGGGTGAAGCTGTCAGATTCCCAAGGGGCCCATTGATAGGAACCATGCAGCTTATGCACAAACTCCACCCATTCCTTCTTGTCCTCATCACCAGCAAGCAGTATGTCGTCGACGTGAATTCCAAGCACGCCTATCACAGCCGAGCCATCTTCGGAGAAGACTCTCCAGAGGCACGGGTCTGTCTTACACACCCGGGCTCCCAACTTCCGAAGCGTGGTGCTCAAGTCAACGTACCACTCACGAGGGGCCGAAGTAAGGCCGTATGCTGAGTCCAACAGCTCAAGCATCTGATGTTGAGGAATCCGAAAAGCTTCTGCTAGCTCCGGTAGGGGCTTCGCAAACAAAGGGTGCACTCGATCTTGAGCCTTGGCCTGAAGGAAGGCTGTGCGTACATCTCCTGCCATAATCCGCCATCGTCTGGATGAGGCCAGGTTGAGCAGCAACATCTTGGAGGTCCTCGTCAGTGCTGGGCTGGAAGTATCTCTCTCCAACAACGAAGGATCCGAAAATCCAAGTACCACTATGCGGCCTTCGCCTTGATTTTTGTTGCGTCTTCCGGAACGGCCTTGAAGGTGTAGACCCATCTCATCTTCAGGGCCTCGTCAGGAGCCACCGGAATGTTGGCAGCCCTTGCAACCTTGCTGCCAACCCATGATTGGACCTCCGCAGCTTTGGCCACATCCATGGCCTTCTTCTGCTCCTCATTCAGCTTATGGTAGGAAATTTCCACACCTTTCTGAACACTCTTAGCCAAAAACTTTGCAGGGTTCTTGAGGATCTTCTTCCAGGCCTTCGCATCCTCGGGAACATCGATGATGGCTGAGTACAGGGTGTTGTCATCTCCGTCAACTGGAGTGGCCAAAAGAGCGCTTTCTCCACGTTGAACATGCCATGGGCGCTCTCGCCTTTCATCTGCCACTCGTTGTTCTCGGAAGGCTTGTCCACTAGGTGGAGGTTCTCGGCGTTCGACTGGAAGTCCTGCGGGGAGATAGGTGACGTCATTAAGAAGCCTCTCCACATCCAGCTCTTCATCCACCCCTTCCAGCTCATTGCTCGGCTCGAGGTCGCGCTTCCGAGCTCGTTCTTGGTCATGAGGAACCATCTCCTCATCAGACAGGGAATCTCGGACATGTCGCGGTTCAACAGGTGGACCAGGGCTCCGCGTTGGTGCCCGAGCAGGCACCTGTCGTTTCAACTTCTTCGACTCACCCCAACGTCGCTTTGGAGGGCGAGACTCATCATCATAGGTCCCCTTGGCCATTAACTTCTGCAGGGAAGTGAAAGTCCACGGCATCGACGCGATCTCCGTCGCTTCAGCAATCAGCCTTTCTTGCTCTGACGCATGCCTCAACTGGCTCATGTGGAACTTCTTGATCCGGCCTCCGGAGACTGCCCACACATACGCGGACGGTCGTCTGCTCCCAGCTTCCGCCTTCGTTTCACAGGCTAGCACCCTCGCTGGCCCAAACCACCGGGCGATCTTCATCCTCGGATAGTCCAGGTTGGCGTTCGCCACGGTATCCGCGGGATGCTTGTACCTTCTGAAGAAGACCAGGTCACCGGGGAGGAACTGAGTGACCATCCGGGGGCGCGCGTTCTTTGCGCGAGTAGCGGCTTCTCGGTGCCGATGCTCCAGGAAGGCTTTCTCTGCTTCGATACGTAGACTCTGGGAGCTCCAGGGAGTAGAAGGACTGGCCGCGGAAATCTCGTCCAACGAGGTTTCATGTAGTCTGAAGCCGGGGGTCCAGTCGCGTCCAAGTGCCCATTGCAAGGGTGCGAAACCATGCACCTTGGCCAAGCTGTTGTGGGCCGCCGTCATAGCCAAGGCCGCCTGTTTCGGAGAAGAGGGGCAGCTTCGTAGAAAACTTTCCATTCGTCCGCGAAGAACTCCTATGCTTCGTTCCACTTCAGCAATGCTTTCGTGGTGCTCCGCAGGCGCCGCCACAAGCTCGATCCCCTTGCCAAAGCACTCTTCTCGTAGCAGCTTGCCGCGGTGTGACCCCTCGAGGTCCATTTTCAGCACTTCCGGGTACCCGAAGTACTGGTACCAGCCCTCTTCCAAGATGGCCATGAGCTCTTGCGTGGTGAGATTTCGTCCTTGGTCTTCATTAGTGACATACGCTTCACGAACCACAGCATATCCGGAGGCTTCGTCAACCATGAGCACAAAGTGGTGGTAGTGGTTCTTGTACTTGAAGTCAAAGCCATCCACTTGGAGACATGACCACAGTTTATCGCATCTCTCCAGGTTCACCACGGGGCTGGGTAGTTTGATCCGTCCCTCCAAGCACTCGTCACACCGAAGTTGGGATGCCGCGGCAATGATCTTTGGGTCTGCGTTCCGTGCCTCAAGATTCTTAATCAACAGCTTGTTCGAAGGGTGACCAAATCGTCGGTGTAGCTGTCGCACTGACTCCATGAGTTTGCTGAGCTCCTCGGTGGTCATCGTGTTCAGGACAGTAGTGTCTACGGCAAGAACATGCCCCCTTTCGACTTGAGACCAAAGCACTTCATCTAGACGACTGGAAAGACACTGCGCCATCTGCTGCCATAAACTCTGATTAAGGACCCCAGAAGTGGTAGTAGAGACGGTATTCCGGCTCATCACATCGGTTACTGGTGCGGACGCACCTTCGGTAGGTGGTGGTAGGACCCCAGAAGTGGTAGTAGAGAGGGTATTCCGGATCATCACATCGGTCGCCACAACTCTCACGCCGGGGGTCCAAAGGAAAGGGTCTCCTCGTCCATGGACTCGCCAGAAGTGCCTTGCTTCACTTAGCTCCAACACTCTTGACTGTGAAGACATCACCCAAATCAAACGTGCTCCCTTCTGAAGTGCTCTCTGGGAAAGAAGGAGCAGGTGTCGGATCAACTTGAGGTATCTCTTAGCTCGTGTACCCAGCTTCCAGTCTCCTTCAACCTCATGCGAAAAGAGACTCTCCGGTCCTCGCGGTACGTGAACTACCACCCATCTGTAGAAAGACGAGCTCATCAACTCTTGCGCCTTCACGTAGCCGGCATGGGTTCCCAGATCGCAACCCTCATAGAAGCCGGCGTAGGTGGTCCGGAGTCCGGCGTCTTGCATGTCATTCTCACACCGATCTTGCTCTATCCAAGGATCACAGAGATGAAGGACGTCTTGCTGAGCCGGGCTCGGGTACTCCAGAAAGATGTCCTCGAGACTGTCATGAATGGCCAGGAGGGGTTCGGTGATAGACTCCTGGTCCTCAGGGAGTAAGGGCTGCGCCAGATCCTTCGTCTCCTCATGCATTGTCCTCGATCGTTGCCAGCATGTCTTGCTGGGTCTCGGGTCGTGTGGTCGACTCAGAAGGAAGAGGGAAGCCCACACGCCTCAGAAAGGCTCGGTCATCAACATCCAAACTCTTGATAGATCGGGCAGTGAACGAAGCCATCAACCATCTCCTTCCCCTCCAAGCTCGGGTCTTGTGGTAGGTCTTCGGGTGGAAGATGACAGGGTTCCTCCACGAAGACAGTAGACGTCCAGGGGCTCGTTCGCCATTGTTCTTCGTCTCCCATTGAATTCTCGAAGGCATTGGCCCATCATCTTCCAACATCTCCAACCATAGCTCTCCTCCGGAGAAAGATCCGAGGGTGCACGTCATATTCCACGACTTGTCATAGTTATGCGCATCGATGTGGATCTTGGACTTGACATTGAGGCCAACGGTGAAGGAGGTCCAGGTCAGGTGACCTTCGACTCCGGCCGCCATTGCTTCAAGCATCCATTCAAGTACTGGCAAGTCAACGGCATTTGTCTGGTGGCCCGCGTCAAGCCAGCCATGTTCCCATGCGCAAAGAGACCGAAGGTAACCGAGAAGGACGTAGGGGAAGTTCCGGTGGAGGCCGTCCGGGTAGGCGTCCAGGTTCTGGGGTTCATCTTCTCCAGGAACGCCTCGGCCGTGTCATAGTCGAACTTCGAGTCCCTGTTGAGCTCCTTCGCCAGCGCCTCGATCTCGTCCTCGTTGATGAAGGTCACGTGGAAGCCTGTGTCCCCTCCTTCGGAGCTCGGGAGTCGTACTCCAGGTTCTCGGGGATCACCTCGTTCGGGCGAGAGGCCTTTCGTCCAGGATGGGCTGGGATCTCGGCATCCGGAATCACGATGGTTCCCGGTGACAGCGGGCTGCTGCCAGTCGACTCCTCCTCTGAGCGAGTGCTCTTGGGCTCCGAAGGTGGTGGCTTGCTCTTGGCCTTGGAACCAGCTCCCTTCCGCATCGACTGAATGCGTTCCAGTTGGTTCCTCGCCGACACTTCCGCCGCGGCCAGGGATATGTCTCGGTCCACCGGGAACTCGGCATCCGTGGCATTCTCGGGGATGTCCTGGTGGGCCTCGGTCACATCCGCTGTCAGGGGGCCCGCCTTGCGATAGCGAGCGTGTGCTCCTGCTCGGGGAACATAGCTCAACCTTAGTTTGCACCGGCGGCACGTCGTCCATTGTCCATGTTGGTTGCTCCCCGATAGTGAGCCCTTCCCTGGTGGGTCCGGCGCATGAGCTCCAAGGCAAGGCGGACCCTTGGATCGAGGGTCTCGAGGATCTGGGCCTTCGGCTCGATGGACATCGAGCGGCGGTGCTGTCGTAGGCTTCTTCTTGGCTTTGCTCTTGGCCTCGGACTTCGGGTGGTTGGTCGCTGAGGGATACCCCCCCTGCGGATCCACCGACGAGGCCATGCAAGGAGACCAAGGTCACAAGGGCACCGAGGGAGTTCATTGACGCACTCGGGCCAGAAGTCTTCGGCGCAGACATGTAGTTCACATCACCATGCTTCTCACTTCCATCCTGATGCTTCGCTGGTAGACACTGAACAACCGGAACATCACGATCAGACAGCGCAGCATGATCAGAAGGTGGGGGTTCCCTGTCTTGGGGTTCTCGGGGCTCATCACAGAAAGACTGCACAACAAAGGCTTCTCCGTAGTAGTTTTCCTCGACGAACGCAGGAGTGCCGATCTGCCGTGGCAAGGAGTCCAGGCGTGTTCCTTCTGACAGCCAGTCTCCCTTCAAGTCTATCAGGACATGTCCGGTGCGGCTACGCTTCAGGTCGATGGCGAGGCCTGCATCGACAGCGACAAACACGGCCACACAACGATCAAAGTCCAGAACTGCCTTGAGCCTTCGGAGGGTCTTTATCCCCAAGAGTAAGGGAACTCCAACGACGTCCATCGTGAACACACCGAGCTGAACTGCATGCGTGCCTACGGTCTGCGGCAACAAGATGTAGGAGGACGAGTATGCATGCTCCCC
>CAJNDV010011525.1:50338-71785 GCA_905221635.1 Symbiodinium sp. CCMP2456
TACAGAACCAAGCCCCAAACCCTAAAAAAAAAAAAAGAATACCCAAAAAAGAAAAAAAGAATTCCCAAAAAAAATGCACCTCCAGAAGGAAATCGACAATCCTGCGAGGAACAGGTCTACAAAAGCGAGACCACACGGCCCCGCCGCGTCTTCCTTCGCGGAACGTAATTCTCACATTGACTCCGTGTCTCGTTACAACTCCCAACACACCATGGGCATAATTCCCTCACAAACGAAACAGAGCTGATGATTTGCTGTTTTATGTAAGACTGTCCTGACCGTGCTCCACCAAATCCAGACCAAACCCTTGCAAGATATCAACTTCGTAACAGCAAAAGGACCTCAACTTCCTCAACCCGTACCAGAACACGGTGCAGCTCCAGCCGCACCTCTGAAGCTGAAAGTCCAAGGTCAAGAATGTCTTGCAGTGCCTTTCCCGGCGTTGCAGGCAAGAAAAAGCTGCTCAGTCACCACGCGTCCGTGCATGCGTCCGTGGGTACATCTGTTTGGCTGATGCAAGGCGGCCACAATCAATCCTAGCAATGGCACATCACAGATCGCCTGCCCCTCACCGGCGCCTTTTGCCGACCGGGCCAGCTTGCACCTGGCTGCTGCTTTCTGGCGGCGCCCGTGGATGTGAGCTAGCAGTAAATTAGATTCCTCTTGGTGGCTCTGCGCGCCCGCATTTTCACAGAATACAAGACCCTTTGGCCGGAAAGCCTGGCAACCATCCATCCTGTCACCACTTCAGCGGTCCCCCGCCAATGCACGATGTGTGGGAAACCTCCAGTTCAAGCCCCACAAAGCTGCGTCCTCCGAAAATCTTCCCGGCGCGAAGGGAAAATGCGATGCCGGGCAGAAAGCTTGGCGGGCTCATGATGCCCACGCTGCTGTCAATCTTTTGACAGGTCTGTTGACCTTGCTATACACGCGGCTGACAGTGTCTAGCGGGGGAAGATAGCTGTTGTTGCCCCCGGCCTGCAACAGGGGCCTTGCCACCTGTCAGTGCTAGGGGGTCAGTGAGACGACTCTTGGAACAGAGCATCAAGATCAAGATCACAATGAACGGGGCGCGACTTGGCCCTCCATGTAGCGTAGTGCAACATAGTGCAACCATCGGACCCGATTCAACTCCGCCCTCTGACACCCGCACAAAGCCGTGTTCCAGGTGTCTTGAGGTCATTGGGCAAGATCTCATGCTCCGACTTCATCACTGACGGGATTTACGTGCATCTTCGCCAAGCTAAGACTATGTACTGTACGGTCGGATGTTTGGCAAAAACAGTCACAAGTCACGAGCATGGATCGTTCACTGCCACTGAAAGCTTACGCGAAACGTGTGCCCTTCAGCCATTAAGGCTGGGCATAGGCTAATTGACGATTAAATCATTGCAGAGGGGAAGCACAACATTGGGCTCTCAAAATCGCACCTACGAGCCTATCAACATCTCTAGGCTTGCGGAAGTCGCAAGAAGCTGCAGATGGAGAAACTTAAACCAAGCATTCCAGGACCCAATGCTGATGAATCCAAGGGAGAACTCGTTGGCACCTTCGACCTCTCCGAACACTGCCTTGCAAGACAGATTATCGCCTTCATGCCATAATCGCACAACCCTGCACGGTTTGCTAATTAGACAGTTTCTCTCCAGCAGCCTATGACCTGGTCTTAAAGGGCTCCCCCGCATTGTTGCTTCTCGAGTTTGAAGGCAGTGTTCGTCGCCAGGGCCATGCAGCTCAAAGTGCGGACGCCGGCTGAATCCCAGAGGCAGACTTTACCGGCACATTGCTCAAATCAGACAGCAGCGCTCATGGGATTCTTCGCCAGGGCAGGCGGCTTAGGTTTAAATACTATGCCACCACACGTGCTCCCCAACACTTCCTAGCTTGCTACACACGACACGACGGCAGGCCGCAGATGGCGGATGCTCCACACAGTCAGCGACAGCAAGCCTCCTCCTGGCAAGCACAGAGCACACGTCGACCTGTCTCTCGAAGCCGCTGATCTGCTATGCCATTCCGGGAGCCTCCATAACCTGATCGATGTTCTTTTCCTAAGCCAGGACCAGGCCATCATTCCATCCGAATTCGCGCATGAGTCAGACAGCACTCCTGACAGAAGGTGTCGCCAAGACACATATTCATCGATGGCTTGTGGCCAGTAGAAATCGCCTTGCTGATATAAGCATGCAATGCAGCATGAGCGACATGAAGGCATACTGCGAGCACTGCGAACTCCAGGTTCTTCCCAGAGGGTCTTTCTCAAACAGCCACTGCCAGAAAGACATCCAAGGTGCTTTTGATGGCATTGGTCTGCATCTGCCGCCACAGCGGTCTCTGATGCCGAAAGATGTCCATCGCCTCCGACAGAGTCAGCCCACATTAATGTGTGGATTGGTGCTCCATTGACCAGGCTCAGGGATTGAGAGGCTGAAGGCCTTCAAGAGTGTGGGGCTTAGGGGCTGGGTCAGCCCCATGCCATTTCTGTGCGATCGCAATGAACATGTTGGGAAAAGCTGTGCACCAAGGTGCGATGTTTTTGACAGAAAGCTCGGCGAAGATGTCCCACTCAGGACAATCAGAATTTGCACACCCCCTAGCCAAGCGACTCCAAGAATGTTTCCCCCATGCGTTTGCAATAACTACACTGCCAACCCTTCGCCGGCCCTCCAAAGTCCAACTCACGCGAGGGATGTAATGTGGAGTCTAACTCTTCAAGGGAACCAAGAAGCGCTCAAGCACTCCCTGTTTGAAGAATAGGAAACGAGTGCACGCCAGCTGCATACGCAGACACTCAGATCATGCTGTTACGTCTGCATTGGCAGGAGAACTACCATGAATGCTCCAGCCCCTTGCAAAGCTGACAGGATACAACAGAACTGAGCCCTTTGTTACGGGTCTGTTGCGCGCGCACACACACACAATATGGTTTGGCTTCGGCCGCCTCCACGGGAGATTGCACACAATCTTCGGGTGTTTGAGCGAGAGACAAGAAACAAGATGGGGTATTGACAAGCTCCCCCAGTCAGTTGTGGCAGCCCGGAAGCTGATGCCCCGCTCGCATTCCAGGTCATCGCCGGCAAAGCAAAGAAAATCATTCCGTAACAGGTGCAAGAGTTGCCTGAGGAGGTTTTGACTTGCTTGATGAAGGACTGAAGCAGAATCAGACACAATTGATGTCCTGAAAAGCTTGCTCTGATACAGCGCTCAGTCGACGCATTGCATCTGAGACGCACCGCGAGCTCCTGACTGGTCAACTGGTCTGACACCTCCCCGTGCACATCATTCTCAGTGCCACTGCCCCAAATCTTGGCCATGCTCAGGCTTCGCTTCATCTCCCATCGGTCCTGCAGTTCTCCAAAACCTCCGCATCATGCCGCGATTCCCGCCATACCGCCGGAAGATGTTGCTTGCAGTTCACACAGCCCCCGAGACACGAGGACACAATTGGGGGGTGAAGCGGGGGTGCGAAGATTTCATGCAGTAGTGTAGTCCTTCTGGCACGCCTCCTTCATGTGTTCAAACCCACCTTCTCATGTGTTAATGCCAGTAAGCAAAATCTAACATGTGTAACTACGACGCAAATCGACCTTTCTTAATCTCTACGTATCAAAGGGTCGTGAGTGCTGTATCTTCGCTTGCACAGCTATCCGGCATTCCCTTGATCCTATCTATACTTTCAAGTTCAGGCACACCGCTGACACTGTCAAGCTACTAAATGGAGCTTTGCCTAAACTCGGGAGCGAGGAAAGGGGCTTGGCCCTCTTAAAGAAGGCCTCTGAAAAAAAAGACGACAGGGAGAGAGTGCAAGCAAACTTCACCGGTCGGGAGCTCGCCTAGATGCCCCGCCTGATAAAGTCGCTCTTTGAGGCGATTGGCATCGAAGCCACCGAAAAGGAAGCCAGTAGCCTAAAGATTGCGTGAGGAAGAAGCTATCCGAAACGTCAAATTTATGGCCCTATGGCTACTTTGAGATTGGAGCCAGCTTCTATCCGACCGTGTGCTGCCACATGCAAGTTCCCAGGACACCAACACAGTGTCTGTCGTGCTCCACGTTCCACAGGCCACGGACGGAGTCCTGAAATCTCAGGCAAATAGCAAAAGTTCATGACAGCCTGCGATTTGCGACCGTCCTTCAGACCTCCAGTCTCGTGCACAACAGGGATCGTTGCATACCTGAGACACGTCTGTCAACACCCGGTGTGTTCAGTCAGAGGGCCGCTTCTTGAGCAAAGATGCTGCTGTGCATACATCTGCGGGAGGCCGCATGGCTCGTACCTGGCAAGCTTCTGATGGGGGGAGTTCGACTGCGAAGTTATGCAAAGCATTATGACTCTAAATTATGACTCACTGCAAGTACATGGCCCCGTGCTCGAACATGTCATGTAGCAACCAACTTGCATTGATGCACCCACACAACCTCGCATCGTTCGATGCGGCACTGGGAGGGCATCAATAAGACGTCGCATCCGGCCATCATGCGGTGTTCCACAACGGGGTCAAAACCAACCTGGATAGGCAAATCAAGCATGGTTTCAAGGGCAGCATGATCAGGACGTGACGCCAGGGTCCCTACATGGCGAGAGGCTCTCCACTCATGGGATACATAATGAGCGTTGACTTCAGAACACTTACGATTTCTAGCGGCAACATGAACCAATCGGTTGTGGCTTAATTCGATTATCTTGCTCGCTTGGTTCCATGTTCCTGAAAAAGGACCGATGAGCCTGCACCGAAGCAACGACGCTCTGAAGGCTCTGCACATTCTGAAAGCTCTGCCCACACAAGGCTGAGCTGGGAATTTTCGTGACACAAGTCAATCGGCTGAGCCCTGGACAAATGCGCAAACGCGTCCACGATGCGAAGCCTGCGAGACAAACACCATGGTAGGCTTGCTGCTGCCACTACAGCTCATGGGATTGCAACGTTTGCGGCCACTGCTCGAGATCAACACCGCAAACCTCCATGGACCGGAGCTGATCTTCGTATTTGGGATCACCTTTGCCCATCAACCTTCAGAGCAGGTACGTTCCACTCATCTCTGATTCAGCAGTGAATTGCCTGGTTTAGCCTCGAGCGAGTGCACATCAGTATCTGTAGGCTGAAGGTTTTTCCGCTGCCACCATATCTCCATCCGGAAACTTCACACTGCCATGGGTAGGCCAACAATGCGAGTCGAGTCCTGCTGTCTCCTTGGCATCCCACGCAAGCTGAACGAAGCCGTTGACCCCATTGCCCTGACAAGAAACGCTGGCGGATTTGCCAAGTGCAAGCGAGAGATGGTCGCAGAATGCTTTCCGCCTCATCGCGCATCAGCCACGGGAGGCACTCCTCCGGGTAGAGTGCGGACTGGAGAAGCACAGCATATAACGAACCTCTTGCTTGTTCGCACAAACGACGTTAAACTCCGCTGTCCATGATGAGGTGGATCCCCTTCTGGTAGCAAAGGCGTCCGCAGAAGCCAATGAGGCACAGCTTGGGATCCTGTGCGCAGCATCAGAACTCTCGGGTGGAGCCGGGAATCATGGTGAATCGAGGGTGCCAGAAAGACAATGGAGCAGAAGGGAAAACTACGTCGAACACAGAACGGCAAGTCATCAAAGACTCCGAGAGGAAGCACCACGCAGCACGACGACAAGGACCGCAAACTCAGATGGAGCTGCAGCAGGACACGGATCATAGAGGACCCACGCCGTTCGCAGCAGCTTCTTCAAAGAGCACACGGTGAACATCCTGCGCACACAACAACCTGTCGAGGGCAATCTCATTATTTGTCAGTCATTCCGTTCAGATTCTAGCAGGATCACGATGAGGACAAAAAGCAGATAACACGCGGCTTCTTCAGGCCCAAAACCAATTGTGTTCACAAACACCGCCTCCATGAAGAATGAAGTTTACTGACATTGTGCACTGAAGGGAGCATGCTTCGTTTTCTGTGCTCAAGTGCTCAAGCCGAACAGAGAGAATCCTGTCGATTTCACATACAAACCAAGGCAACTTTTGGAGTTGGTTGCAAAAAGCCGTGTGGCAATCTGCGAAAACGCTTTGACAAGTTGCAGAATACCTTGGCAGAAAGTGTATGAGTGCTCCCAACAAAATCCTCGACGAATGTTTATACGCCATACAGCATGTTTCACGACAAGTCATCTGGGATATGACCGCGGGCCGCACAGGAGTTGTTACCTACCTCTTTCTTCTTTAGCAATAGAACGCAATAGAACCAAGACTGATTTTCGACGAACAGCCTAGATTAGATGTGTGAAAATCATCTGTGGTTGTATAAAAACCCCGCGATGGATCCCTTACGCCCGAACTGCGTTATCGTTATTTTACTCCTTATCGATTTATAAGGTATGAAGATAATCACTGATGACAAGTACTAGGCACGGGGGACAGGCTTGGCTCGTGGTGGCTTGCCTAAACATCCATAGGTTTTAGGAGCAGGTTGCCAACACCTCAACTCGCTGGCACAAGATGGCACATGTACTGGATGGCTCATGTCCTTGAAAAGGCACCTCTGTCAAACCTAGTTTCTCCTTTTTGTTATCGTCTTGGACACTCAACTTGCCTTGGATTTCAGAAGTTTCATGTAGCAATTCTCAAACCTTCAGTTTGCAAAATTGCAGCCTGCACAAGCAAGTGTAGTCTCTCAAGCCTCAGTTTGCACAAGTGCAGCCTCAGCGAGCCCCAGTTTCTACAAGTGCAGCCTCTAAAGTCTCAGTTTGCAGATAGCAATAGCAGTAGCGAGAGCAGTAGGAGTAGCAGCAAACAGCCGTAGACCGTAGCAGTGGCGGAAGCAGTAGTTGTAGCGGTAGAAGTGCAAGTAGAACTAATTGGAATAATCGTAGTACCAGTAATACTACTTAATACTAGCACCGGTAATCATAATAGGACAAGTCATAGTACTCGTGCAATATGCATTCAAGTGTTATCGTTTTATTTGAATTCTTATCGTTTTACAGGCTAAACCACACAAGGGGCATCCCAGAATAATCTACAAGAACCCCCCGTATTATACCATCTCATCTATCGTTGTCTCACGTTGTGTCTCATGGCAAACCAGGACACCCCACATGCCAGCATGATTGCACTCGCGAAGGAAACCAGCAGTCAATTAAAGCGATAAAACGTGCTCAGGAACAACTCATGAGAGACGCCCCGTTTAGCAGCAGCAGCGGCAGCATCCTCGCAGGCCGACGAACTGCAAGCGTCACGGGCGGTTCATGTCGCTTGAAATAGAGATGGCGTGTTAGTGCTCAGGCCCGAAACAAAGTGAAACAAACTGCATAGTGGATGCTGCTTCATGGCTTAACCTCCGCACATGAACCTGCATCAGCTGTTGTCGCCATCTGCCCGCGACGCGCCGAATCGTCATCTGTGTAGACACCATCGACGTACACGTTTACCCGAAGCTGAAGGAGCCAATGTCCAGAAGAGCTGAGTCATTCTGAAGAAACATCCTGGGTCCGGTTGTGAACCGCAGGCACCCTTCAAATTCGCCGTATCGCCACAGCCTGGCCATGAATCAAGAATTTGCCGATAAGTCTTCCACTAATGTACGACCCATCTTTCGATTCGAGCATATATTTCTCGTCCTAACTTGCATATCATAGTGATGAGGTTCTGGTTGCATTGTCGCATCCTCTCGCATCTTGCTCTTTTAAACGAATTCGAACCTTTGTTGTGAAGGAAATGCACAGCCTGAACCGGTGCACATTCCACATCCAACACGGAGGCACCGTTCCACGCTTGAGCTGGGAACCCACAGCTTGTCCGAGTGACACTGAACAAGCTTGCTGATGCAAATGCCAGCCGCAGTGACGAATTGTTACCTTGGACTCCAACTTCTTCTTCAAATGAGAGCATTATGATACCGCGGCTTGCATCATGATCGCCATCTTTCAAGAGAGCAGAGCAGCGCAGAGGTAAGCTAGAAGCGGGTTGCTTCCTCCAACGAACCCAACTCTGACCGAGGAGAGGATCTGTTTTTCCTACACCAGAAATTCCTCTGTTTCTCGTAGTCGAAACGAAGCCTAGGCTGCACATGCCTTCGCTTTGTGGACGGAAGGCGGAACTCGCAAAACCATCAATCCCGGAACCGAAAGCTTACCAAAAAGGACTGTGTGCATGCGCTTTGCACGCAAGGTGGGAGGAATGAATCTCTAAACAATGCGAGAAGCTGCACATGTCTTCGCGTTTTGGGGCAAAGTAGGGGTTGTGAAAGTGAAATATTAAACCTTGATCAAGCTTGTACAAATATGACCCCGCTCTTCAAAACAACAACGACAGCTCTACCAGTACTCATGGCGCACTGGCGTGGCCCAGTCTACACGAGAGGCTCCTCTGTCCAAAGGATCGGCAGTTGGGAACATGTTTGCGCTTTATGAGCAAGGCGGGGGGCTGGAGGGTGAATGATTCGAAAGGAGACTTGAGACGTCAGTTGTTCGACGTGCTTGTGTGCCGCACATTCGAAAGCATGGTACTTCGAGATGAACGTGTTGAGCCTCAGCACAATGAGAAAACGAGAGACTTTGAGTTTCAACATTTCGAGGTGCTTAGTTTTTGTGTGCAAAGCTGCACATGACTTCGCTTTGCGAGCAAGGCAGAGGTTGTGAAACTGAAATCAAACAGGGCTCATATAAACATCATTGCAACAAGCGTAAACATAGAAGAAACTGCGCACGAATCAAGAATCTGCCCACGTCTTCGCCTTAGCATTCCGGGAAACGAACCCGGTCCTACGGAGCTCATTTCTCTCTCCGAACCTAGGAACACCTCCCGTTCTGACAAACTGAGGTAGCTTCTCGTTCCGAACGTACCCTTGCGGGAGACAGTTCATTCTTGTCCGGAAACCAACCCGGTCCTACGGAGTGCGTTTCCTGCTCGGCAACTAAGCTTGCGTGAGAAAGCTAGTCACAGCTACTCACTCCTCCCGGAAACAAACCCGGTCCTACGGAGTTCATCTCTCGATCCAAAACTAACCTTGCAAGCTGGAGACAATCCTCTTTTTGCAAAAAACAAACCCAGCCTCAGAGAGTTAGTTTTGCACTCACATGCCTGTGAGCTCAAGGAGCGAGTGAAGGAGTTTCGACAAAATATGGGACAAGGATGCCATGACCATGACCTTTTCGCAGCTGAAACATACACCGATCAGACTCAGCCTTGGCTGGACTGGTTGGACGGACGGCTGGATACTTCGCGTGTGCCTGGAGTCAGGTGTCGTCCCTCCCGCCTGTGCACGCGGCTTTAGATGGAGCTCGGGCTCGCAGAAGCTCACGTTCTATCCTTGACATTCTTCGCCTGCGTCAAAGCCACTAGCAGCTGCTCAAGGTTGCGCCGGTGAACACCCTTTCAGTATCGGCCGCGGGGACTGGACCAGGAAGGAGACCTTTCTGCTAGAAAGTTGAGTGGATGAGGTTCGCGGAAGGGGGGTAGGCCTCGACCTCCTTCGAGGCATTTGCCTCGCAAACATCGGCGACTCAGAGGTGAAGTGCACATCGTCGTTGCGCCAAATGATCACCGAGATCTTCGGTTCATGTCAGTGAGAATTAATTTTCGGCAGCTGTGATGGCCGCAGATTCTCTCTGGAGTTTCCTGCCACGCTGAGGCCCGCGAACCACGAGGCAGAACCAGCGAGCATCATCGCGTCAAAGAACCGCACTTCCCTTCGCATGGACGATAGCCCGATGGTCCATGGGTTCTGAGTGGGTGGGCTGCAGAACGCCTGCAGAACTTTTTATTTTCGACTGCATTCATCTCGGGAGACCCGCGATTGCCGAGCAACTTACCTGCGTACGTCGAGGGCCGACGCCACACCCGAGAAAAGAGGGACCCCATGACGACACGAAGAAAAACAGTCACACTGCTGTCGTGGAGCTCTGTATGTACATCCAACACATTTCCCACCACATCCCCTATTCGCCCATCATGCCCTGCCACCCACAGTCATAATCAAAACAGATCTGTCCATCTTGCAGCATTTCCAGGAAAACAGGGGCACCAAGTAGCATGACTGATGAAGCTTCTTGTATGAGCTCATCGCATGTGGTGTTTGCTTGGACGGATTGTGAAACGAATTCTTTGAGCTGTTGCTCTATGGTCCTCGGTTTCGCTGCAACACCGCCTATATGACCGCGGAGCCTTTGTTTCTTTTCCTAGCTTCTCCGCTTACGGAAGCTTCCCGACAACATCCCGACAACATGAAAACGCAGCAAGCTTGAGTGCGAGAGCAGAATGAGCGCAACACCTCTTTTGCTTGAAGAAAACGAAGCTCCAAAGCGCAAGATTCTCAGTTTTTTATGTACACGTCCAGAACACAGGCTGTGTCCTGTTGCCGCAATTATCGCCTTGCCTGTGCTTTCTAGGCCTCGCCGGCCTCATGCTTCTACAGTTTAAGGCCCTGGCTCCAGAACCGAGACTGCATGAAAAACGTCGAAAAAACACTGCCCGTTTAGCTTCGATGTGAGTTTTCTCGTGTGATGAGTTTGTCGAGACGGTGCCGGCCTGCTGCAGGCCCAGTTGCCGCTGGAGCTCCGCCTGGCGAATTTGGACCAGGTTCTTCCACGTTGCTTTCTTTGCTAGAACTGTTAACTCTTACACTGGCTGCGTGCATGTCATGACTCGAAATGACCTTCAGAAAAAAGAGATTCTGATGTCATAGGGAAGCAACAACAGCTGCTTCAGATGTGCCGCACGGGTGCCTTGCAACGCAACTTGCCGTCTTCGAAATTGCTGGCACCGTATCCTGAGTCTAAAGCGGGAGCTCGGAGCTACTGCCTGGCCTAACCCTGGCCTCACCCTGGCCTCCCCTTCCAGAAATGTCGTTCCGTGTCCCTCTCTGCCGAGGTCCGGACGGACTGCTATGTGGGGGTCAGTCATGGGATTCCACCTGAAGGGATCACCACAACGGAATGCTTTCCATCCAAGCAGTGCAGCTGAGCCCTCGGCTCGTCGGAGATGCCGTTTAGAATACCCTTGACCTTGCTGACAACACGAAGCCCTCGCCCCCCGCACTGGATGAAGAATCTCCGCCGCCACCAAGAATTGTTGGGGTGACGAGAGCAATGCGCCTGTGTGCCCGGCTCTGCGCATAGAGGCCTTTGCTTTGAGCGCCGCGTGAAGTCCCAGCCCGCCTGCCAAGCGACGCTGCGACGGTGCTCTGAGCAACTTGGGGCCCAGCAACTTGGGATCCTCGGGCCTTCGACCCTTTTTGCGTCCGCATTTTGAGCAGTGACGTGGTGAAACCCGTGGGGACCCTCAAGCCTTTGAGCCTCCATGTTGGCACTCGTCGTCCATCAACTTCCTGGAACTCTCGGTTTTCGGAACAGTTGCCTTCTGCAGGGTAAGCACCCAACTGTATGTCATCGGCTGAAAAGTAATCAATGAAACAAGCAAGGCTAGCCAACTGGCGAGAAGTGTGTGATACAACCAACTTGTAATGAATGCCTCGAAAAGTATGAAGACCAGCATCACTGATGCCAATAGACATTCCACAGAAAACCAACATTCTGCATGGGAGCCTGCATTCGATTCCTGTCTCTGCAATGTCATTGCCAAGGACATCTGAATCTGTGCCACCATGCTGCTCAGCAGAAAAATGTGGTCAGAGAAATAATAGTTGTATGGATGTACGCAGATGAATATGACAATGCGCAACCCCGTCATGGACAACCAAAAAGCGAGTGCGAGAAAGAGCCACGAAGAACTTCGGCACCATGTACCCCTGTCTGCCACTGTTTTTGCCACTGTTCCAGTGCAGATCTGGGTGACGAGGAGAAGGTACGGAAGCAGCGGTCCTTTGCTGGAGATCACACCGTTGACCCGATCTGCTGCCCATGGCAACCACCACGTCTGCTCCACAGTGGCATGCCCAATAGGTCGTTGACAGGGAAATTCACTGTGATTTCGGTGTCCTCCTTGCACGCATTGCATGGGCGAACCACCGGCAAGATATTCAATGTACGGAAACACCGTGGCAGACAACAAAGTGGCAACCAACAAAAGAAGCGGCAGCGCACGGTATAGCCACCAAGTGCATGACGATGTGTAAGCCATGGGACAAACCAGGAATTCGAAGGCAGGTGGGAGCTTAAACAAGCTGATACCTCATCTGATGTGTTTATTTCTGAAAGCGTCTGCATAGTTTCGAGTCCCTACACCCTCCACTCTCTGTTTTGTCAGAAGGTAGCCTAGAGTCCTAGAGTTCGGAACTGTGTCATTGGCCGAGATGCAAAGGCTGCGCCAGAGTTAAGTCAATGAGAGAGAAAAGAAAAGAGAGCAGAAAGAGAAAACCAAAAGAGAAAGAGCGAGGGAGAGAGAGACGGCTACGGAACGAGACCGACCGACATAGACATATAGCAGGCAGGCAGTCAGAAAGCGCGAGCTAACTCACCGAACTGCTGACGATAAAACGACGAATTTTATTTCAACAGCAAACTATGACTGGACGGTCTTACACTCATTGAGTTGACGAGTTGACGACCTACTAAGCAACTTCTTCACAATGCAGCACAGATTCAACACATCCGGAGTCTCTAGCCACAACGTCCAACCTTTTAGACTGCCAATAATCACAAGACAGACAGGGAAACATGGCAAGGACAGCGTTCAGAAGCCTTCTGGTGTCTGGATCTCAAAGGCATAGTTGGGTGAGACCGTCCTGAGGAGCTGCCGACTACCAGGTGCCTACCACATCTCATCACGGTGTCGAGTCTCGTGACCGGCTTCGAGGAGCCGACACGACACGATCCGCCATCCGGATGCCGGCACCCAAAAGGTTCACACAGTCCTTCACCGGTCACACACTTTGTCGTTCTGCCGGAAATGGCGAGGCTGCTGATGAAAACGGTCTGGCTTGCAAGGGTGGTTGCTGAAACCCCTGTCACAGTCGTTCATTCTGCTACACAAGTTGATGTCCCTGCTGCTCACTTCCCCAGAAGCGTACACCCGACAAAGACCACTGGTCCGTGCCAAAGTGAAGGTCTTCACCTTCCAGGTCCTCCAACGCGTCAAGAAATGCTCTCATGCCGTGTGGTAGACACGTTCACAAGTTCACATAAAGCGAACTCTCAGCAATGCTACGCGTGAAGGACCCTCCGCTGACACACCTTGCTGGCATCGGAAGGAAGCCCGAAGAACCTGCAGCAGGAGCAGCGCAAGTTTTGCGTTCGCTACTATGCAGCATTCTGAAACTCTGGCTGCCTGTCCATCGGGTGCTGGCTCATCCGATATTTTCCTCAGCACAGCACCAAAAGTGCCGTGCCGAAGCCAACTCGACTGCTCCCAGCGTGGAGCAGTGGCTGTACTATTGTCAACAGACTCCAAGAGGCCTTGATACCCCATGTTGTGTAGCACCATGAGACATCGAGCCTGTTGAATCGTGTTGGAATAAGCTGCTGTTCTCGTGCAGTTCACCGAAGGCCTTGAGGTAGGTGCCATTCCGTTTGTACTTGTAGAAGAGATAAGCCTGCAGTCACACAAAGACCTCCTGCTTCAACACCGTCCGGACCCCCAGAGTCCCCGACAGGGAGCATGCCAGTCTGCCAATCATTGGCAATGAAGCAGACCTTCATATGAATGTCGCCAGCACGACATGCCAGGTTCGGAGGACGAGAAGTTTTCTGTTGCGCGTCCATTCTTCATGGACCTCTTGACCGAAAAGGGAGCCACCCAGGTTCAAGACCTCGGCCAGCGTCAGGTGAACTATTGCCGGGCTCTGCTACAAGTAGATGTTATTGAGCTGATACATCTAGCGGAGTCTGGCAACAAACACCGGCCATTAATTTCTGTCCGCCTCAAAACCCAGCCTGCAAGAAGAACATTCTCAACGCGAACCGAACCAACACGTCTGGAACGAGCCAGCACAGGGGCAACAATGACGCTGGAACACCTGAACACCCGCACAACGGGAGGGCACCGGGACACCGGCACGATCAAGGACCGAGACGTCGAAACATGCAGGCAATGGTTAACCACGTGACCAGCGGAGGGAGACTCAATCAGGATCTGTCGGGTTTGTGCAAGGTCGATTTAGCCGACGCCGAAAGCGCCTGCAGTGGTACATCTGTACATCTCGTAGGAACATTGACCGTTTGCATGTCTGGCTCATCGGCGAAGCTGCCTCGTGACAGGCGAGTAATCATAGCTTGAAGCAGGAAAAAAGTCATGCCTCTGTGGCTCAATTGTGGAGTCACACCTCGCCAACTAGCCCTCGAGGAGGATGCAAAGCCCGACCCGGATACCGAAACACAAAGAGAGGCACCGACGAACGGAACTCTCCCAGAGACGCCAAGGCAAAAATAGAAACTGGGTAACCCGAACAACGAGGGAACAGAGAAACACCACACCGGCCGCACGATGACAGACACGAAAATCGAGACGCGGTGGGCAGGACACCGAAACACAAGGACCCCAGGACACCGTGGGAACCAAAATCAGCCGGAGGGAGACACAACCTGGAACGCGGGCGCTTTCGAGAACAGCCCCAAAGCCTGCTGGCTATTGGGGACCAGTGCCTCACGGCTACATAGTAGTCTCATGAGACTGCCTCAGACAGCCTCTGCAGCTGCACTGCACCTGTCTTGCATCTCAGATGCCGACCAATGGAGCTTCTGTGGCAGCAAGACATAGCAAGGAGAATCGGAAGGTATTGTCCTCGTGATGAGGGTGGGAAGGCAACTCAAGCAGATGTGGTTCCATCGACTGTGCCCACATCTATCCCTGTCCGGATACTCGCCACTGGCAGGATCTCCATAGAGACCTTGTGGACGATGGAAGCCTGAGTAGTAAGCACTGCACATCTGCTAACGTCTGGGAGCACCAAAGATCTCAGAACGTGACAGCTGTGGTCTACGAAGACATAGTCGCAGCCGCGGCCATTGCCAAAATCCTTCCAACACGCAAGAATTCGGAAGTATCAGTCTTGCATCTTGCTCCCTAGCAAATCACTTACAGCGCCGCGCCCCCCCCCTCCAACGCCTGCCGCTGATGGTAGAAAACCACTTCATGCTCTTGTCCAGCCAGCCAAACCTGCTTCAAGGATCTTCAAGGTCTCTGCAGACCCCACAGGATGCACCGTGTCAGTGCCTTGGTGGAGCCGACCGGCTTGCAGTTGGTGTAGTTGCCGTAACGTGGTGTCACCGCCATTGTCCGATGGCCTGAAATGCAGAACTAGGTGTGTCTCTGTTTTACGTTTTTAGAAGCATACGCCGGCACCCGTCCTCGCATCGCAAACTCGTATGCATAGCTTTCCACCACCATGGCAAGGCCGCCTCCGGTCAGCTTCGAAAGTGACGGGAGAACCTGCAAGCCCCGAGAATCACCGATGCGCCGGCTGCTGAGGCCTGTTTTCGACCAGGGGTTCATCTCGGACGACACAACGACGACCGGTGTTGCGAGGTGTCGCGCCTCAGAGAAAAAGGGTCTCTGCATAACCTATCTCTCACACCAGGCGAAGCCGAAGCAGATCCGAGGCTCTGTCTCCGTAGCGCGCCGGGCGGTCTGTCACGCGCTCCTGGTTCAATGTTCTTCCACACGCCCACGACATGACACACACAACAGGGATCGAATGTTAGCTTTGCTCTGGACACCCTGTCCTCCATCTCCTGCCTGAGCCGCAGCCGCTCCGCTTTGTCTGCTATCTGCTCGAATGCAGAAAGTGATGTCACGTGACGAAGTGGTCCTGCAAGACCCGCTTTGCCCTAGATGATGGCTTGGAGGAAGCTTGCATCCCCAAGTTCCGGCCCCGGCATGGGATCTAGTCAACTGGGTAAGCAAGATACTCGATGCTTCTCCACGCTTCTCCTAGACGTCGGGTTGGGGGGAGCATTCGGAGGCAGGCGGCAAGCCTTGAACAGTGATCAACAGTGAAGGTTCCTTCAGTCTCAGACGGATAGCATTGCGCTTTCTTGCGGCGCAACATATTCTTCAGCCCCGGGATCTCTTTGCACAATTGCCCACGCGGCCACGCATACGTGCAAATCAGCGCAAAGCGGTTCCGGAGCTTGGTTGCCGTCGCAACTATGATTTCGCCCAAGGAGTAGCTCCCGCAGTGAGGCAGGCCAAAGGGATGGCTTGAGGTCGGCGTCGGTTGAAGATGCGTGGATTTGGGGCCACCGGGCAGTCGAGTGGGCAGAAGGCTTCGTCAAAGCGTTAGGCTACGTAAGCCTCCGACAGCACCGGAGGCTTGATGGGTAATGCAGCACCGACACGTCCTTCTTCAACTTCTTCAGCGAAGCGACACACGCTTGCACGCACCCACCGAGAAACCCCTTCAAACACCTCCGAAGACTCAAGACGGATCCCAAACACGGATTGGTGCCTTCGCTGCCGTCTTGTCGTTCGACGGGGGCAGGCGAAGCCTGTGAGAAACCGAACACCCACGCCAATGCTCATGCTTACTGGCCAGATCAGGTGATCCGCTGAGGACCTTACATGCCCAGATCCTGGTGTAGCATCGCTTCGACAAGGCGTCGACTCCGACTGCAAGCCCGGGCAACTCATGGTAACTCCATACTTCCGCAAGCTAGACTTCAGCTGTCTTGTCGCAGTGCTACTCGACGAATCGGAAATTGATGACAGTCCCAGCACCAACTGCTGCGCTGCCTCCTTTATGTCGGTAGTGTCTGCTGACTCGCCAGACCTCTGAAAGAGCTCAAAGAGTGCCTGAAACCAATCGACCGGCCGGCATTAAGGCCTCGACCCTCCAGGCATCCGGAGCATGGGTACTGGCGCCTGACACATCGCTGGAAACAGAAGGTTCCCTTTCCCTGACTGATTTTGAAGATCTCGTGTGCCCCAACCTGGCGGCTCTTGAGCAATCCCACAGGCTCTCCTTGGTCTGATCGAGTCACCAGAGCCTGTCCTGGAAATTCACATAGCTCCAAGTATGAATCTGAGGGCCCTTCGCCTCGCCAAGCCTGCAGACTCATGCTTGGACTGGCTTGGAGCACGACAGCTTGACGGAACAGCACCACGGGCATCTCTCCTAAACAACTACAGCCGCTCGAGACTGTGAAGTCTTCACCTTGCTGTGTGAAAGGTTTCACGACAGTCATGGAGTCAAAACGACGGTCAGAACAACAATGAAGCTAAATATGCCATTCTCTGATTCCTGGCTTGCCCTGGGTATATCATTTGAACCGGTGTGCATTCTCGACAGCACCACACGTGGCAAAGCAGAACACCACACCTCAAACGCCAACGACGACTTGCCGCCGCTGCTGCCCCCTACCGGCCTCTTTCGCTAGCTTCTGCCCAGAACTTCTCACCACCTTTGCGAGACAAGTCTTGTAAGAGGTGGACCTGGATACCAAGTCCGAGAAGCCCAAAGGCTCGGAAAGATGACATCTCAAGAGATCGCGCCCGTGCATCTCCCACAAATCGATTCTTTGCACTCTGGGGACCAGACAGGCCTTGCTGGGCTCTGTTTGGATGCCTTAGGCCCAGTACTAGGCAAGCATCAATTCTACTGCTCACTCTCAACAAGCTTCATCGAAACACAACATAGCATGCATTTACTACAGTACTGCAGCAGAACATGCACAAAGCCAGCGGCAACTGGAGTGCGCACCAGTCTCTGTCGTCCTTGGTTGTCTGGTACGCTCGGGGAGCGTGATGGTGATGAACTGCACGGTGCGGTCCTGAGAATAAGCCAAGGAAAAGCAATCTTGTTGCGTCCCAAGCAAGAAACCAGCCCAATCTATCTGTCAGTCATAAGGTCAGCGCCCAGGTCCAAACGACTCTCTCGCCCGCCTGCTGATTCAGCTCATCCTTCCCTCATAACTCGCCCAGTCGATTGGCTAGCTTCTCTTTGTGAAAACGGCCATCAGGTGTTCAGCATCTCTGTTCTGGAATCAGGAGCTGAAGCATAGAAGGCTGACTAGCTCTGCCTCAAGGAAAATGCCATCACCTTCACGGAGCATGATGTTCTCGTCTCCCTTCTCCAACCTCAAAGCACAGCTGGGTTGGAATGTGAAACGAGCGCATCAGGCATGTTTGCAGAATCTTAGTACGAGGTGCAGATGCTACAAGTTCCTTAACAAGCCTAGACACCGAAACTCCCCCGTCAAGACGACCAAGTACTCATCGCAGTCCACCATCTGCTGCTCCTTCAACGGAATTTCTCGGGCAGTCATGCCCCACTGGCACTCACTAAAGGTTGAAGCTCATCGGCACTTATCCAAAAGTCAGTCAACACACAGCGCAAGGGACAAGCCCTGAGGATGCTCTCAGACAGCTCTCCCATGCAGCTGCCATACATACAGACAGCCTCGCCAGTCTACAGTCTAAACTCTCGGGGTCGTGCGCAGTTGCACACTGGTTTTTTGCGTCCTCGTTCTGCACGGCAACAAGGGGATGTAAAGAAACGTGTAGTGTCTCTTCGCTACGTTGCACTCGTTCCTCCTTGGCGCAGCAATGCTGGCCATTCATTCCCGCTGTCGCCGGTCGCCTATAGGTTTCTCGATTGTGAGCGGATCACTGCTGCACGGCGGCTTCCTCCATCCTTGTGCGTGTAACTCGGGGTCTCTCCGCCCCCCCTTTCCTCTTGCCGAGACCCTCACTCGAGCCTCCGGACCGGGTGAAGTCTCGGCCGACATCGCACGATTCACCCACAGTCTACATTTTCTACATCCAACAGCTCATAGCCTTGTACAGTGAAACCTTCCGAGCGATATTGTGCCTTGCCGGATGGGCGAGAGCGAGCAACTCGAAGGCCCCTGCGTAGAGCGAACGAGCAAAACCAGCCTGCACGTCGGCTCTGGCATCCAAGCCCAAAAACCCAGCCTGGAAGAGCTCTCTTCCTGGTTGGATTGGGACTGCGTGATGCCAAGGAACTCTGCAAATGACAGCCTCACAAATAACAACGAAGACGCAATACCAAGCGGAGCATGCCGTCCAAGTTGAAGTGAGATCTACAGACATGCAGCACACAGGAAATGAGCTCTTTGCGAAGCCGTGGAAACAGCATCGGTTGCCTGTGGAACAAGTGTGCTGTGTTAAGGCGGAAGCCCTCTGCATAGCGATTTGCACGTGTGCTGTGTGCCAACTTACCAGTGCCGGCCCTCCTTCCTGCGGCGATTCGGAGCTTCAACTCGATCTCGGTCCTGCGAGTCCGAGTCTCATCGGAGTTAGCCCTCGCAATCCCATCACCGGCTCCTTCTGGTCCACTCGCGCCTTGATGCTGTCCACCCGGGAACTCATGTCTGCCACCAACGACCTGCACTCCCCACCATATGGCGCAAAGGATGCGCCCAAAATCGGTCGGCAGCTTGCTTCATGCACGGAAAGTGTGCGCCTGAGGCTTTCCTGTGCCGGCGCGGTCATCGCGACCTGCATCGTAACAGTGTGAAGCACTTACAGGCTTGTCCAACTGGTTTCCTGCCACTGCTCTCCATTTCAACTGCCTGCTTAACATCCTCGGCCATGTCCAAGTCATCGTAGTCGAACATGGCCTGTGATGGGGGGAAGGCTTGCTCTGCTGGCGGGACGACTGAAGCTATAGCTTCATTGCCCAAGCGTAGCTCGTGGATGATGGCATGTGGTTCCGATTTAGCGGACCACACAAGGCCACGTGGCTGCCCCCTCTTCAAACTGTTGGCAAGGGCAGGCATTGTGTCCCTGTGGGACCCCGCTCCACGTCGTGGGGTAACAGCAAGCGTGATAGCCCCCAACCTACATTCTGCCTTCCGACTGGAAAATCAGAGCTCTCTGCTTTCGACGGGCACATAGGGCAAACGTCTCTCTGTACGCAGAACAAATCTTTCTTTTTGTCTTGTCATGGAAAGGGAAACACCCTTTCTTTCGTTTTCGGGCATGGGGCATGTGGGAAATTTTGGAGGACAAGTCAGGCCCGCGGCACCCGGTGCACCTATGTTGAGGATTCACCAGGACGTAAAGAGGAGTGCTAACAAAAACAAATTCTTCCAACGACGTTCCCGAGATCCCAAACGAACGACAGTCCAAAATTCGATCATCAGGGTTAAGTCGCGCAACTAGGGGTGTTTGAGGGCTCTCCCAATCGCTTGAACGTTTGGGTCACAGCCTGACGAACCCCCGTCGTTTTACCATAGTTTGAGTTCCCGGAAAGCAGTGTGGAAGTAGTAGAAGCCATAGCAGTACAGCATCAGTATGGCAGTATAGCAGTATAGCAGCGGAGACCTATTACAATCCCCCGAATACGAACTCTGCGAAAAATCATGTCAGAGACTTCTCCTCCAAAGGCGCCACATCAGAAAAAGCGAAACCCCATGTGCACGCCGCCCGGAGGCGGGTTTCAACACATGTAACGACATGAATGGAAGGGGCGCGTGGCACGGGCATTCGTGCCTATTTTGCAGTCACATCACCCCGTTTCATCACATCAGAAATATCGATAACCCACGCAGCCGCTCAAGACACACATCATTGGCATCACAGCGCAGGATTTTTTTTCGAACGCGCAAGGCTCTCTGTTCGAGCCCATCAGCACCGACCTATCCTATTTCACTTACGAGTGGCTTAAATTAGCGTCCATGGTCCCTTTTTGGCTTGTGCACGACTTTCTGCCAGTACTTGCGATCCTGGCACTTGGGATGGACCTGTCGAAATAAGGAGGTATTGTCCATCCAAACGACTCCAGACGCCCTGTGAGCATGGCGTACTTGCTGGGAGGAGGGAATTTCAAAGAACTCATGGTGTATATGGTCATGAGGAGGGGCCTGATCTGACAACAGATGATCTATGCGTTGTGCTGCCTGCGTCATGCAAGATTCTGCCCAATGTATTTTTGGGCGCCCAGGGCGGTTGGGCGCTCTTATGTGGCGATAGGCGTGGGAGGTCATATATGTACATTTGTTTTCAATGGTCTCCGGGTGCCTATGAATATGACCAAATAGTTGTAAGCGTTGCTGAGAATACATCTGGGGTGGTGTTTGTATCCGCCGGCTAGCGTAAGCCAAAGAGGCCAAGTATTGGTTCGAGCACGGGGTGTCAGAGGCGTCTAAAACTCTGTGATAGAAGGATGACTTGATTTTAAAAATGCGCCGGAGAGATTTGTAGTGGATGGTATCTAGCTTACGGATTTGTGGGGATGTCAACTGTCCATTGCATACATGAATATGGTAAGTACAATGGATCGATATACCGTAAGTTTCCAAGAGGGTGGGAGAGACGCATGAGATAGTAACGGGCGAAGCAGTCTAGAGGCAGTGACTGCCTGAGAGACGCGATACGAGGTGTTCTTGCAATTACTGTTCGACGGATCCAAGTAGACTCCTAAAAAATTAACTTCATCTGAAAGGGGCACAGGATTAAGCGAATGATGTACGCCGCCACAATAGCTGCATTCGCATTGAGCACTGGTTTGTGGAGCATAGTAGATTCTCTGTGTTGAATGCAGGCGCAAGTGCTCGCATTTGTCTTCATTAAGTGTAAGTCCTCTCTTGCTACCTTGAAATTGGACCGCATGCAAAA
>CAJNDV010011536.1:0-17595 GCA_905221635.1 Symbiodinium sp. CCMP2456
GGGAGGGGAGGGGCGGAGCTCTGCTTCCCACTGCTGTGTAGCAAGCCTGGAGGCAGGAGAGTTACATCTCAGCAAAAAAGAAGTTACATCTAAGAAAAAACACAAGTTTCAACCAAGGCTGCTACCCCATCTAACAGGTTGGCCTCACCCATGAACTGCTTCGTGCGCCGTTCTGAGGTTGTGTTAACGAGCAGTCCCGAGGTCCAAAGGCCATGGCCCTGAAGAGTCCACCCTACATACGGCCGCCCCCTGCCCGCCTGCGTGCGCAAGTGCGCACGCTCTGGACACGACACGACACTGAGCACTCACAAAGTAAATAATAAACCCCTGCAGGCACCCTGAATCCTTCAAACCTTTGATCATGGTGGTGGGGGCTTTGGAGTTCGGCTTCTGTGTAGTGGCAAGGCATTACATTCGAAGCCTAAGGGTGCCATGCACATCCGATGTCTACTGACTGTGCGATAAACAGCAATCGCCTCAAATCATCCCGAATTTGGGACTAAGATCTTCGTCGGAGGAGTATGGTGTGGAGGGTAGTCGCGTCTGGCTTGCTTGACTAGCTTCTGAGTGTTGCAGCGCCTCACAATGCACCGCAAAATTGGAAATGCAGCGAAGCTAGTGAGTAGTGCCGTCAGAGGCGCTGCTGCTTGAAGCCTTTGTTCAGTTCACTCTCTCTCCGATTGCCAGGACAAGGGACACAGAGCGCAGATTGGGTAAGTGTCTGACCCATAAGCCGCAATGCAGAGAATGACGAACACAGCGGACGATCCGGTGCTTCGAGGCAAGGACGTAAATAGTGTCACCCCGCAAAGAACAACCTTGAGACCGGAACGAGAAAAGCAGGTGTGCTAGCGGCAGGAGCTCACAATCATGCAGGAACTAAACGACATCCAGTTGGAGCATCCGGGCTACCAAAACACCCAGGAGTTGGATCCTGTCATAGCGTCGGCTCAGAAAGATGAAGCTGAAGAGCACCTCGACAGGAGGGTAACATCCCAAGCGGAAAGCTCACTTATTTACAGATTGCAGCCTGGAGGCAGTGAATGGTATGAGGCTCTGGTTGAGGACTTGGACCAAGCTTCCGGGCAGCCTCGCTGCCGAGTAAAAGACCAAGGGGAAGAAGGCTCCCTCGCCTTGCAAGGGACACAGGGAGGGGTCGTGGGCTTGCCCCGCCCCGGTCAACTCTTTCTCGAAGTATGGCAAGGTCTCTGTCAAAACCATGTCCTGGACTACCAACTTCCGGCAGGGTCCACCAGAGACTCGCTCTCAGCCCGCTACCCGCTACCCTGAGAACTCCTGTAAAAGAGCAGTACCAGCCAAGGCTCACAGGCCGAAGGCTCCCAGCAACACTGGATTGGACATGGCATAGTCCCACATGGACTTTGTGATCTGTCCTGCAATGCTAAACGAGAGCAGCGATCCAGCTTCGACAGACCATGTCCATTTCTTGAGACACCTCTTGTAATTTGACGCACTCCTTGGCGAAAACTGCGCCACAGCCAGACACAGTAGATGGACAGTTGCGCCAAGGTAGTCGTGAGAGCCAGAACTCGGGACAACTGCGAGCCATGCCATAGGACTCACGCGACCCAATTCTGCAAATTGAGTTTCATTGGCTACTGTGAAGAGTTTAATCATGCAGCCCGGGCGCAATACGTATGACGCAGCAACGGTGCCAACAGAACACGGTTTGAAACTCGATTCGCCACTGCCGCAGAAACCTAGGCAGACATCCAAACCTTGAGATTAAGGAGCCAGTCATCCGAACCTGAAATCTCTGCCCAGTCCCGGTGGCAAAAAGAATCGGCAGCATAGCAGAAGCCCGTGGAGACCTGCGCAACCGCCGAGAGTTGTTGTTGTGCAGCAGCTCGTCGTGTCATTACAATGCAAGTGAGGTGCTGCTGGATGTCAAGCTTTGCCGCTTTCAAGCGCTGCATCCTCGAATGTCTTGGCTGAAAGCTAGGAGAGCTCTTTGCCCATCCACCTGCGCAAGCGCCGCAAACGCCGCAAGCCGCTAGCGAAGAACTCGGTGCGTTTGCGCCTCTCGGAAGTCGAAAGTCGCCGCCGCTGGCCGGTCCCAGTGGCCATGGACTCCTTTGCAAGACGCTGCTTTCTACTACGATCCTCACGGAACTGAGCTCTCCTGCACGGGTAGGCCAAGGGCACCATACTCGGGACGGCCATTGCAAATCCCGCAGCTTGCTGTGATTCCGAAGCGGATGCTTCGTGGGGCGTGTGGTGCTGCATTGTACTATCGCAACGCATGTCATGTCCAAGCATGGTTCTGAAGGCCGAAGCCCAAGCCGTGAGCTTTGACGCGGTAATACACGGACGGCATGCTTGCCCACAAGTTCCGGCAAAGAAACTCAAGCCTGTCGCTCGAGTCCGGCCGAAATGGGCAGGTCAACGCGATCGAAACCTGCTCAGAGCACGTCCAGCTTCATCCTTCTGTTTTTCCGCTGCCGGCAAGACCTCCAAATCGGGCTCCACAGGGTCGCCAGTCAGCCTCAGGAATCCAGGAAGGACGACGATTCGTTGATGCAGCGCGTTGCAAACATTGGGGAGTCGGCGATGCCTCTTCCCAAGCATCAAGTGCTTGACCTTCTTCCTGGTGCGAAAAAAAGGCAAGCTTGAAGCCCAGTTTCACCTAAGAGCCTTTCTCCGACAAGCCCTCCGGCAGCATAATGACGAGAATGCAACTGACTGTTGAAAAGCAATCCGTGAGTTATTAGCCAACTCAATGTTACTGCTTTCGACAGAATACCCCTGAGTCGAAACACAGACAGTACTTGAGGCTAGTGGTGCAGAATGGCGCAGACTTATGCAGGCCTGCAGCCTGCGCGGCCAGGAAGCTTCTGCCCCTGCCATGGTACATGACATGGAGACTCTGAGTCTCAACACGATGACTCTCCCTTCCAGGAACAACGAGTATCACATAGTGTCACTAACACAAGAGAAGTTGATGGCAGCATCTCTGCAGCCATTATTGAACTTGGCAGTGCTGTTCTGGTTTAAGTCTCCTATAATGGTGTGGAAACCTTGTCTGAAGGATTGTTTGCAGTGGCAAGCATCAGGGTCGTGGCCTCCCCGGTGTCTCAGTAGCAGTCTTCCAAAAGTGTGTCTGTCACTGGTACCCGTGAAACATGCAGGCACCGCGATGCTTTCCAGAGTTCGGCACCTGATAAAGGCATCCGAGTCTCTGGCACCGAGTCTGGGTAGGGTCCCTTTAACGTCGCGAGTACACGCACCACCTGAAATCACTCCACCCGCGCACACCAAAGCATCTCGTCGCGAACACATGTGAAGCGTGAAACTGCAGACGCTGTCTGCATCTGGGGGTCAATGGCAAGGACTGGCAACGGCCGAGCCTGTCTGTTCCCTGGTCCCAACTGCATGGACTGGTAGGGCATACCTGCGACTGAGCAGTCCCCGAGCAGAGAAGAAAGGACCCTGAAATAGGTCTAGATGCTTCAAGCTCTGCACATTCGACACGCTTGCCACGACTGTTCAAAGATCACAGCGAGTGGGTCACCTGCAGACTCTGACCGTTCGTAAGACACCTGGCCGCAGGCTACAGTCCGTCTGCTCCGGACCTCTAGCTCATGCCGACATCCTGTCGGGGAAGGGATCTAAGAAAGCTTCCACCTTCTGTCATTAATGGCCGCCTTGTGCATTCTTGGAGCTGGTGCCTGCCATCCTGCCGCTCAGATGAAACTCGGAATTCCAATCTCACCCAACTCGCAAGCTCAGCGCAGCCTCGAGCTCTTGAGTCCACCGGCATGTCGCTGACTTCGACCTGCCGCAATGCAGGACCAAGTCAGTATATATATATATATATATACTGACAGAGTACAGTGCCCCCAGTGTGGAACATGAAACAGGAAGGAGAAGATGAGCCCAAAAGCATCCAGTCCCCCTAATGCTTGATCCATGTTCGTAGATGAACGAGAGAAACGGGAGTACCTTGATACATCTATGCAATGTGATAGACATAAAATGTACCAGCCAATTAGTTTGCTTTGCTCGTGAAAGCTCAAGGGAAAAAGATATTTCAGAACATCTCGTTATGTTATGAACTATTTTGATAACTAGTTATATCATGCTTGCTGTACTTATAGATTTTGTAAAAGAGTTCATAGAACATCTTATTGAATGCAAGAGGTGCAAAAGGTACTATCCAACTAATAACTTTGCCATAGTCAGCAATAACACTTAATTCAACAAACTGTAAGTATTGCAGGGAAGACTTCAGGAAGGAAGGCGAGAGGAAAAAGCTTCAACAGATCTTACAAGCGCATTAAAGCTTTTAAAGCGCTTTGTATATATGAGCGATTGTTCGTCAGAGGTCAAATGCCCGATGAAGAAATCGAAAGCATAAGTTACAAAACCAAAAGATTTATTTAGCAGTCCCACAGAAAGAGTTGTAAAGTTAAACGGTAATAAAGAAAACATCAATCTAAACAGTAAACCTGAGATTACAAACCCTAACTAAAACAATCGTAGGAGTTCATACATTGAAAAAGTTGAATTCCAGGAAGATTAAGCAACCCAAGGAAGAAACAATGGGATATCATCATGCTTTATATGACGAAGACAATAAGGTTTATTTTTGAACAGTTCAAGGAAAACCGTTTAAAGAAAAAAAGACTATGTATATTAGGATATGGAGACTGATATGCAGAAATGCGTGAAGCGTGGTGAGATGAAAGACATAGCTGGCATTGAAGGGTTTAGGCAGTGTGGTAAGTGCCGAGAAGCAAGTAGAAGATGGGCTGAAAATAGGCAGAGGACAATACAAAGAAAACAAATGAGAGCAAGACAGAGCAGGTTTTGTGAAGAATATGGGCGCAGAGTGAAGCACGAAAATTGGGATGTCCATTTTTACTTTGGGACACATCCAAATTCTGAGCTATACAAATTTTGATAAGAACTATACTCAAAACTAGAAGAGATAAGAGAACAGGGAAAACTTACAGCTGAAATACGAGAAGAAATGTAAGCTGAGACGCGAAACAACAACACAAACTCTACAAAGTCCTACATAAGATGATCTCAGACAAAAATTACATTAAATTAGCCAGAAACAACACCAGATAGCAGGAAATCAACACGAACTCTTGAACACATAGAATTCTTGGAATCATTGCAACCCCTTGATGTTATTCAGTAATTGGTACAATCTATTCTAAAATAAGTTGATAAAAAAAGATGTTGCTAAAATTCCTTTGCATTAACAACACCTTGTAGTATCTACTGTTTCAAGCCCCGAACACGAAGTGCTCGTGTAGTTCCGCTAAGCTACATGAACTAAGCTACACGAACCACCCAAAACCGATAAAGTCTATCTACTTAGCCAAGCCCATTCGGAAGATAACAACCTTCCGGGGATAAGGGATAAGATATGTGACTATAGTACGCTATGTTGGGGTATGGGGGTGGCTAAGTTCCCGACAAGCATGGCTGATCGTAACTACAACTTGGGGGTACAGGGTGGGAGGGGGGGCCACGGACGCGACGCGGGACCACACATACCCAGCAAACGGGTGCAGTCGTTGCGGCCTGATCTTCGTTGCATCCGGCGAGCATGGCGAAAGTTATGGCCTCATGAGGAATACCGTGCAACAAAATTTGTGCAGCAGCTAAGTAGCTGAGCAGCAGCTCTCAGCATCAGCGACAATGGCATGCCAGCGACAACAGCATTGCGCTTGACAGTTCTGGGATGGCGGCCCAAGCACGCCTTTCTTGTGGCACATCGTCGTGCCAGTCGAAAGCGAAGTAGGCGGCTTTGCCTCCCGAGCGCCAAAACAGCTGATGGCACGGTCGCAGAAAGTCACAGAGCACGGCACCTCCGCCCAGCTGCAAGTCTACCAGCCCAAAGCCTAAGTCACAAGCTCAGCTGCCAGATCTACTGCCGACTTGACAAGCGAAGTTTGCGGATGCGTTAGTGCAGCAGGTGGCTATTGAAGCTTGAGGACGTCTCTTGAGCTGAATAGAGTCCCGTCCTTGAAAGGCGGAAACTACAACATGTTGCGACCAGTAACTAGGATAAGCACGTTTCTTCAAGATGCTGCATGCTATACTTACCCACTTACCCGGCGACAAACACCACACCACTCACGACACCTATCCTATCCAGTGGTTTCCTTATGGTTCACGGTGAACCCAAATCTTCGCTGACAATGTTAGGGTCAATTTCTGCCTGAAGGATCAGTGGCTCGAACCCTCAATGGCCAGCTAAGACATCCTTAATGCATTTCAGCTTCGCAGTGACGGTATGGCCGAAAGCTTGGCCACGTGGAGGCAATTTAACCTGACGTGATGGCTCCAGTCGGCTCCACATCCACAGCGCATTCTGCGAATGTGCGGCCCAGAGGCGGCTGTCATTGCATTGAGCACGGGAAGCATCTTCCTCGGCAGCTGTCATGACAGCGCTCGCGTTGTTCACTGCTCGCTCGCGGTGTAACGCAGCGACATTGAGGATGAGCCCTGGAGAAGCAAGCAAGGATCCCACAAGAGTTGGCAAAACGCTGGCATTGGAGTTAAGCATCTGGCGGCGGTGCTTGCAGCAACAACACCCGGCCGCCACGGACAGCATTACAGCATTACCCACATTGTCCCGGAGGGCCGCTCTTCATCGCACTCCCAGCAGTTAAATTCCAAGGCAAATATTCCACGAAGGTCGACAACGAAAGAGCCTCCATAAAGCCACGGAAAGCGCGAACCAGCAACTCGAGTGCAAACGAGCTTCAACCACTTGTCTGAGCACTGTGGCGCCACACTTGTGTGCCCGTCTTGCAGATACTGCACCTGGTTTGGGAAGCGAAGACAAGACTGCCGTGAGCACACCCTAATTCAGACAGCGCACGTTGCCAGAGTGAGCATGCTGCAGATTGAAACCGAAAACGTCATGCAGCGCCCGCCGATTGAAGTGACCTTGGCTACACATGGTTCAGCAGCGAACCTGACAGAAACCGCTAGTGACGGTTGCACTGAACGGAATCCGTGAGTTGCCAGTTTACCTGCAGGTATAGCTCTCACGAACCTGCGGGAGGCACTACGCATCCAGCATAATGAACACCCAACCTCCCGATAATTGGCTCTACCGGAAGCCAAATATATGCCCAGCATGAATGCGCCCCAAAAGCAAAAGCTGTTTCCAAGAGACCAATCCAAACAATTAAATCCAAATCTGTATCTGCTAAGGACGATACACCACAGAGTGGTACTTTGAACCGAGCTATAGTCACAACGGTTGAAAGGCTACAGATATACACCACATTCTTCTACGGCCCGACACAATCATGACTGAACTTTCAGTCGCAGGTCTTGCAGGGATGAGTACAGGGGCGGATGAGAATGACATGCGGCTTAACTTTTGGGGTGGGCACTTGGTATGCTGCGTGATACTTTGGGGAAGGTCACTGTAGGGATACTCTACCTGAGCATTCCAGGAACTGCGGGACAATGCTGTAGGCATGGGCTTCACTCCAGGGATGCTGGCAAAGGGAAGTTTGGGGGTGGTCATCGCGGGGATACTCTACATACTCTGCGGGATGCTCAGAGTAGACATGCCAGGAATCCTCTGCGACATAGTCTGCAGCGCAGTCAGGAGTACAGGAATGCGTGCGAGGAGAGGGCGAGGAGACTAGCTGCTTCAAAATCTAGCAGCCCCATGCCGGAGTGAGAAAACAGTTTACCCAACCAGACCTATACCAGCAGGCCACTGGACCTGGTCTCAGTGACACAGACTACACCACAATAGCTAACCCGACCCAAACACTTCCGTTTTGGAAGAGAGAGGAGACATGGGTGTAACCACAAGAAGGAACACGAGCGAGAACCACAACAAGAAACGCAGGAACCACAACAAGAAATGTAGGAAACAGGACAGCAACTTGAGGAATCTGTACTGCCCCCCCGCCCCCTGAACCCCAGAGGCCAGAGCACGGGCGCGGGGGAGTACGATTTTCGAGACTTTGAATTTCCAAATGCCGAAATCTGTACTCCCCTGCGCCCGTGCCCCCCTGCCCCCTGGAGCGTGAGTACGATTTTCGAGACTTTGTTCCCCAAAGCTTCGAAGCCGTAGAAGCCTCAGTGAGGTTACCACCTAATCTTTTTGATGTTCTTGCAGATGCTTGTTGATGTTCTCGGATCTTTGTTGAGGTTTCAACCCTCTCTCTTCCGTTTTGAACCAATTTCTGCCTACATTAAACGGACCTGCTCTGAACCAATGACACTCATCTAAGTTAACCTAAGGGATTATCAATATGCCTGAACCCAAACATCCTCTGGCTGACTAGCCGATTCGCCTTGTAACCACGTCAAGGCCATCCTGCCGTGCAGCCAAGCATTGCTGCAAGCAGTAAGTTATGATTCTGTGTGGCCTGAAGCCCTGGCATCGGACTTCAAATGTTCGGGTCCTGTGAAGGGACACCGTTGGTGATTCGAGCCGACCTTTTAGGCCCTACTGGCATCTGAAGGATTGAAACCTCATCTCCAGCTTGCTTTTGCGGCAGTATCTTCGCGCGCATCGCGGAGTTCAACATCTCAGCTCTTCTCTCCAACTGCCACCTGTCTGGATGGAGCCCATGTGTCGTCCTGAAACCGGCCATCTCGAAATGCGAAACGATTGCTGGTCCCTGCTCTCGCCCCGCTTGTCACCGAGAACCACATCTCGAAGAAGCATGCAGACCAGTGCAACAAGACTTACATGTTCTGAGAGAGGCCTCGTTGATGCTGGGAGCCCAACCACCAGTAATATACAGCTGGCCACCGTGGAGGACATAGTCAAAAAGAAGGCGCTCATGCCCAAGCCAAAACTTCTTGGCCACTTTGGGGATGATCACCTGAAAGAGACCCACCAATGCACGCAGTGACACTTGGTAAGGCCCAAACTCCTACGTGCATGCTGCACCTCGAACTTCCAGTCTCTGTAGAACTAGCGATGTTGCTGTGATCTTCGCAGCTCAGTCGCGCAGGGCGTTGATCGAGGCCCGTCTGAAACTTTTCTGTAAAAGTCCGCTAGGGAGGCAGTCGAGACATCCATGTGAGCTTTTCCCAGGTCGCTCAACAAGTTCGGAGTGGACGGCCCTGGCAAGTTGCTTGCAATCACGGATCTGGAGGATCCTTAACGCCGCTCCGAACGAAAGCTGAGCAGCCTTTGTCCAAGAGCAGGCCATCGTGCAGCAATAAACACCTCAGCGAACGTTTTTGGAAGACACTTGCTACGAATGTCGTGCTGCGGCTTCTGGCGTCAATAACAAACCGGCAATAACTCCCTTGTTTTGATCATGCAGTCCACGCCGCCGGGCTGCACCAGACCTCGCCGAGTCTAACAGTCAGACTCTCCACGGGGCAAAGACTGCTTCGCGGTTTGCATTCGCACGTTGCACCCGACTGCACAGTGGGTGCCTGGCCTCGGGCCCTCATCAAAAGCCACAGAGGAGCACGACGCAGGATGTTCCATCGCAGCATGGGTCTCCTTCGAGGCCCTTTGCTGGCCAACCTCGGTTTTTTGCAGTCAGATTGTGCAGCCTACACAAAAGCAAATTACGAGAGCTGAAAGCAGATTCCACAGTGGGCACATGGTCTCTTGCTCCGAAACTTCTGCCTCTCGACTGAGTCAAGGGCCTCACGAGCAGCCCCCCGTTCGATGCGAAGTTCTAGCATTCCACACGGCCTGCTGCCTGTCAACTTCGAGCAGTCACGAATGCGATGCAGCTGGATTGCCGAACTTACATCATGCAACGTCTGCTCGCTGCACTAGGCCAGCAAAATCAGCAAACGAAGTCCCCCTACACTCATAAGTAGGTTGAGCAGCTAGGCATCTAGGCACGGTGCATCAATCTCGAGACTTCAAGAGACTGAGAGGCAGGCTCGCACGTTGCAGGTCTACCGACCACTCGCTGCAGCTGGCAGGTCCAGCAATGCACGGAGTGACTGCAGGATCGCCGATCGCCAGACCTGCATGCTTCAGGCATGCCCCTTGTCAACTCATCGACCTCATTCGACGGCTTCACTTCTGAAATATTCTGGGACCGTTCCTGTTCCGGCAGGCACGCGGGCACACGCAGTGACATCTGCTTGACGGCTTTGGGAATCATAGTTCTTCCCCGAGAACAGGGCACAGACCCGGCATCATTTGCGGTTCCGCAAGCATTTCTTGTTGACAGGAACCCAATCCTCCCCTTCGCGTATGCAACGTGCGGGACGGTGCGCGCTTGCATACGCACTCCAGCACACGAGCGCTGGGTTCGGAAAATGTGCTCCCTGTCATCCCTTCCTGCGGCCGCACTGGAAGCTCCCAAATAGCATCGACAAGCTTAAGCTGTGCTTTTTGCAGGATGTTCGGCATCCTGCAGATTTTGGGACGCATGTTGCGGCTTGGTATTCGGCTCTTCTCCCCAGCTTCCCACAGCAGCTTCACTGGGTATGCTGGCCCTTGCCGACTTGCGGGGCCCCAACTTTGTACATTCAACACAAACAGACACTTCATCAACAGCTTCGATGCTGACACTCTTTTTGACGGCGTGAATGTCGTGATGAGCATCGCGGACGCCCATGGACATGTCAAAGCTGTATCGTTCCATTGGCGTGCTGCTTCTTGCTTCTACCGGTGCTTGCAGCACTGAAGACTCTTTCCGCTTAGCGGCTTCCATTCTACAAGCGATAATTAGTGCACATTATCCACGTGCCAGTGGGAGCCGGAAACGATTGATAAGTTGCGATCCAAGTTGGATTCACATTTCTTTTCTGTTGGCCTGTAGCAGTTGAACGTGGCTGATAATGCGGTGGTATACACGAAGAAAAAATCTTTGTCAATCGTACCTCCTCTCACTCCGACCACTCAAGTATGTTGTTTGGCACGACAAATGCAACGATAATGACTCCAATAATGACTAGAAAGCCCTTCCTGATCACATCTTTCCCTTTCGTGTGTTGTGGGCTGCCGTGGTTCCGAAACTTCACAGCCAAACTTCGACGAGCCTTCCAGGATGCAGTGCATCGGCTCCCTGACATGGCACAGGCTCAACCTGGCTCGTGGGTCCTTAGCGTCCAGAGACTCTGCCTACAAATGGCAAAAAAAATGACAAAAACTTGCTGAGACCTCCAAGGCGCAGCGACCTCGGCCGGCTGAGACCACGAGAAGAAAAGAGTCTTCCCATCGCCACTTGTCCTCGACGGGCGCGTCTGCGTTCGCTTCGTCTCAATATTCTGATCTTCGTTTTATATGGACATCGATATGTTCTTGTTCTTGTCGCTTTTCTGTTTCCAGCGAGCCCACCTTCCTTCCTCGCTCCCTCCTTCCCCACAAGCTAGCAAACATGTGAACAAGTGCGGCATGCAGGTACGCAGCTTCAATCACGAGCTTCATCGCTCGTGCTTGTTGCCAGCCAAGGGTATAGGACCCTGACTTGCGCATTTGCGCCGGCAGGCTCGCGAGCTGTCTCTGTCCACTCCTTATTCCTATAGCTGCGTTTGCCCAACCCTGCCTCCCGAGCTCCGGCTTTCAACCACGGAAGTGAACCAAAATTCCCCGGCGGAGCTCCCGCGTTAGGCGTGGTCGGATGTTCGGTGTCATTCCAGAACGATAGAAACCGATTCCTCAACTGGCCATAAACAACCCTTCAAGCGGGATGGAGCACAACCGGCGAGCGATGTGCAAACAAAACGAAACGGTGGGAAGCAACACGTACTCCTCGAAAGATGGATGGGAGCATCCCATATTTCTGATTTTCCGCAACGAAAGATGGCAATGACAAACCCGCCAAGAAAACAGGCAAGGCAACCCGAAATAATGGGAAAACCCTGCTTCCAAAAAGCAGCCAATGAACAGTACATCCTAGACTATGAGCCAAAAGCCCGCCAAGCCACAACCCTGAAGAAGGACCGAAGCGATGAGCATCAGACTCCCACCCTCGAAAGAAGTGAAAAGCTCGCACCACAAATCGTATAAACGAGTGATGCATAACAAACCGCAGACAATAGACAGCAAAGCCAGCCCAAGAAAAACTACAGCAAAACTTGCTGAGACTGTGCAATCCCAGGAGCACCGAACCACTCCACCAAAATAGCCAAAGCTAGGCCCTCAACAAAACGATGTGCAGGCAACCAACAGAGCCTGGCAGGAGACTCCACATCCGCCAGCCACAAGGGCGGCTGAACATAAACCCCAAGCCCTCACAAAACAGAGAGCCGATCCGAAACTCCAAGAAATGATGTGCCTCAAACCTGGAGCCACGAGCAGGAAACCTTTCACCTCATCAGGCCCACACAAGGAACCATTCACTATATCCTAGGGTCCAAGGGCTCAGGGGTTTGCGTTCTTGTGTGTTTCCTTTCGAACGAAACGAAGTGGACGCCAGAAGGAAGCAAACAAGAGAACAAAGCTGGAAAAAGAGCCAAATTTATATTTACATATATATATATATATATATAGCACGCGTCGCACTTGATTTTATTCACGAAAATCGGATCTGTTTCACTTGAAATCGACAGTCAAAGATTCACTACCAGATTAGGCCTGTGATTGTAGTGGATGGTTTCTGTGGTGGTTTTGATTTCATTCGTTTAAACTGAACACAGCACAGGGAATCGCGTGGCTGAGTTTAGATTACATGAAACACCCCACAGCCCGGTTTTGTTCCTTATCCTCTTTTACTCTGGCTTTTTCACGCATTCGCTCTTCTCACTTGTAAAGAACCAAATTAAGCGGGAAAAGAGAGTTAACCAAGAACAACCAAAAACCCAACCATCCATCATCAACTAACCCTAAAGGAAAAATCCTGTAGTGTGGTTCTGCTGGGTTAAATGCAAATTAGCAATGAAAAGTGGAGGCGAACGAAGCGAGAAGGAAGCACGCTCTACATTTAAACACAACGGGTTAACCGCACCACAGGGAAAAGGGGCAAGCGAAAATGATAAGGAAAAGAACCGTGCTTTCGTTTCTCTTCTGGGTGTCCTAAGCCGTAACTAAACATCTACTAGACAACCCGAAACCTTGAACCTGTTGTGGATCAAGCCCAGTGACATGGGCCGCGAACCTTCATAAACTTGAGCAACACCATGAACCCTCAGCTCTAGTTAAACAGACAAACTACATCCGTCTAGCACAGCATGCACCTTAAATTCCGAAACTACATACATCTTAGTGCGAGCCATCCCGATGCCCGAAAAGCAACGACACACGGCAAACCCGAGCAACAAACAGCAAAGCTTAAGCCCCAAAACAGCAGATGGACGGCACAAGACGCAAAACCCTCAATTCTCACTACACATATTGCCAACCCGAAGGGCTAAGACCTGGTGAAGATCAAACCCAAAGCCATGGGCAGCAAACCGTAACACCTGAACAGGGCCAGATGGAAATCAACAAAACACCATGTCACCTCAATTCAACGTGACCACCTCGATATTCCAAATCTAAACCCGAACTTTCACACGCCTAGCCCACCCTAGCCCCGAAAACGATGGTGTTGAGTGGATAACCATCCCCAACCCCCGGAAGCGATCACGACACTTCAACAGGCAACCTAGGACCCCATGAGCCCTCAACTCGACCTCAGTACCGAAATAGCTAAACCCTAAACCCTAAACAGAGTGATGCCCGAGACGATGGGGAGCAAACCCGAAACGATGGGCAGGACCCGACGCCATGGGCAGCAAGCCCTTCCCCATCTAGCCAAACCCTTAACACACCAATCTCCTAGAAAGTGATGCGTGAAAAGCCCAAGCAGAGGGCAGACTCTAATGATGCATAGCATACTTGAAGCAACAGGCAGCAAAGCCGAAGACCACTACAAAAATACTGAACAGCACAACACAAACCCTAAACTGTAACAAAGCTTCTACTAGACAACCTGGAACCCTGAACATGTTGTCGATCGGACCCACAAACACGGGCAGCAAACCTCGGTGATCTTGAACTGCACCATGAACCCTCAACTCAAGTTAAACAGACAAAACTAGATCCGGAAAAACGATTGGCGAAGCAGCATGCAGAACAGCTCACAGCCCACAGGTGCATACCTATTGTCATCCCTAAGCCCGAAGAACAGAAATGCACAGCAGAGCCCAACAATAAACCACAAAAACGTTTAAGCCCCAAAACAGAAGATGCGCGGCACAAGACGCAAAACCCTCAATTCTCACTACAGATGGAAATCAAAACACCATGTCACCATGACCCCTCAATTCAACGTGACCACCTCGATGTTCCAAATCTATACCCGAACTTTCACACGCCTAGCCCACCCTAGCCCCGAAAACGATGGTGTTGAGTGGATAACCATCCCCAACCCCAGGAGGCGATCACGACACTTCAACAGGCAACCTAGCACCCCATGAGCCCTCAACTCGACCTCAGTACGGAAATAGCTAAACCCTAAACCCTAAACAGTGGGATGCCCGAGACGATGGGGAGCAAACCCGAAACGACGGCAGGACTGACTGGTAGCACACAGTTATACTTTGACCCTGGCATCACATGCCTCTGACCGCTAGCCACCCCTACGCCATAGAACAGACGATGCAAGGCCAACACAGAGCTACAGGCAGCAATGCGTGATCAAAAAAATGTGGGCGGCTGCAGATGAAGCCGAACCCTTTATCAAAATACCCCGACAAGCCTAAACCCTAAACGACTCGGGTTCAAACCCGACGCCATGGAGCAACAAAACGATCTCAGCTCAACATTCTTACAGAAACAATTAAAACAGAACTGAGCGAAAAATGCTTAACCATCGAGCCTAACCTAAACCCTAAAAACTATGGCGTAGGTGGACTCATTTGCACACTCCAACTCCAACCCTAAACTGATCTTCAACACAAGCCCTAAGACAGCACAACAAGCAGAAAACCTTGACGAAAAGCTGAACAATTCATTGTAAACCCTAGACTACTGCTAAACATCTACTAGACAAACCCAAACACGTAAAACTAGTGCGGATCAAGCCCAGGATGAACAGCAAACCTTACTGAGTTTGGTACACACGATGAACCGTCAGCTCAAGTTCAGTGCTCAGAAGTACATGCAGACGATTCTAGCACAAAATACAACTTTATCTCAGAGAACGCATCTAAGCGCCAGCCATCCCTAAACCCGAAAAACAACGAGCAATTTGCAGCAAAGCTTAAGCCCCAAAACAGCAGATGCGCGGTACAAGCTAAGCCCTCAACTCTCACTACGTATCACGCGAAACTTACAGAAACAGGTGAGGATCAACCGCGACGCCCATGGGCAGCAAACCTGAATGCTGTCAAAGGGACAGAAAAGTTCAGTCGTGTGCTACCAGTCAGTCTTGCCGTTTTCGGGTTTGCTGTCTACCGTCTCGGGTATCGCTTTGATTTTTACAGGGGAAATGGTTTAAGCATTTCCTTCGTGAGCTTGCGTCGAGGGTTCACGAGGTGCGAGGCTTTCCTGTTAAAGTTTTCAGGATTGCTTTCGGGGATAATGTGACCCGAGACGATGGGCAGCAAGCCCGAAAAGATAGGCGGGACACCTCAATCAATTGAGGCAGAGCCAACACAAAAGCTACAAACAGCAAAGCCTGAGCAACAAGATGATGGGCAGCTGCAGACGAAACCAAAAAGCTCGTCAAAACAACTCAGCAAGCCTAAACTCCATATAATGCCTGATGCATAAAAAAATAATACTTTAGATCAAACCCGAAGCCACGGGCAGCAAAGCGTGACGATTGAAAGGGCATAGGCGAAAACGATGGTCTCAGCTCAAGCTTGAAACGTGCACGTAAAATGCTTAGTCATGTAGCCGAACTTAAACCCTAAAAAATGTGTGGGTCGACCACAGCCTACCAAGTGATATGCCAAACCCTATGCCTTAAGAACTGGTGAGGATCGAACCCGAACCCATGGGCAGCCAACCTGAACGCTTGGAAAGGGCCAAACGGAAATTAGCGAAAAAAACATGATCTTTCAATTCAACGTTACCAACCTCGATTTCCAAACCCTGAACTCTTGAACACTTGGCCACCCCAGCCCCTGCGAAGGTGTTGAGCGCACAACCATCGTGAAGGGATCATCGAAACTTCAAAGGGAACCCTAGCATCCCATGTACCCGCAGCTCAACCTTATGACGGAAATAGCTAAACCCTTAACACTACGCGAGACGACGGGCAGCAAGCCCGACATGATGTGCAGGACACCTCAAACCTCAAAGGAGGTGACTGGAATCATGCAGAGCCAACACAAAGCTACAGGCAGCAAAGCCACAGCAAAAAGACAATGGGCAGCTGCCGATGAAACCAAAAACTTCGTCAAAACATCCCGACAAGCCTAATCTCAAAAATGCTTGCAAATACTGCGGGTCAAACCCAAAGCCATGAACAATAACCCTGACCATTGAAAAGGGCATAAACAAAAATGCTGCTCTCTGATTGTAAAATGCCTACCCTTCTGGCCAAGCTATTTCCCTAAAAACACCGTTCGTCGACACACCAGGCAGCAAGCTCCGACTCAAAAGAACGGTGCATGGCAAGCCTGAAACAACAGGCAGCAAAAAAATACCTTTACAAAAAGCTGAACAGTACATCATCAACCCTAGACTACCACGAAGCATCTTCTGGACAGCCCGAAATCGCCAAGAAATTTAAACCCGCGAGGATGGGCAGCAAGCCGTCATGAACGTGACCCACACCATGAACCCTCAACTCAAATTAAATAGTCACGACTACATCCTGAGCAACGTGATACACAATCGATTCTAGAACAAAATACAACTTTAACTCCGAGGCTACATACATCTAAGCACTAGCCATCCCGAAGCCACACAAACAAAAAGACAACGCACAGCAAAGCCGAGCAACGCAGCAAAGCTTTAAGTCCCATAACCGCAGATGCACGGCACAGGAACCCTCGACTCTCACTACCCTAAGCCCGAAAAGCTGGTGAGCGTCAAATTCGATCCCAGGGGCAGCACCTTAAAAAAGGGCGAACGAAAACTAGCAAAAAACACCATGTCACCATGATCCCTCAGTTCAACCTTACCTTACCACATCTTTTTCCCAAATCTAAACCCGAGCTTTTAAAACCTATCCACCGTTGCCCAGTGAAAAAGGCCGAGCGCACAACCATCGTCACTCCAAGGAAGCGATATGAGAACTTCAACAGGACAGCCTACACCCCATGAACCCTCAACTCAACCTCACTACGGACACACACATCAGTCCTCAAACGATGGCGTCATACAATGCCAACACAAAGCTGAAGGCAGCAAAGCCAACGCAAAAAGATAATGGGCAGCTGCAGATGAAACCAAAGCCTTCGTGAAAGCATTACGACAAAGCTAAACCCGAAAAAAAAAAAAAAGCAAAAATACCGCGGATCAGACTCCAAGAAAAGGACATAAACAAACGCACTGCTTTCCGATTCTAACATGCCTAACCTTCTTCTAGCCAAATCCCTACACAAAAAACGTTTGTTGACACATCGCGCTGCAAGCTCCAAGTCCGAGACGAAATAAACCAAAACATGAAATTCATGTCGCCAACACAGGCCTTAGAAAAGAACGGCAAAGCCGAAGCAACAGGCAGCAAAAACGATGCCCTCTACCAAAAAATGCTGAGCAACTAAGGATCT
>CAJNDV010011536.1:17695-31560 GCA_905221635.1 Symbiodinium sp. CCMP2456
TACCCTAAGCCCGAAAAGCTGGTGAGTACCTTAAAAAAGGTCGAACGAAAACTAGCAAAAAACACCATGTCACCATGATCCCTCAGTTCAACCTTACCACATCTTTGTCGAAATTTAAACCCGAGCCTTTAAAACCTAGCCACCGTTGCCCCGTAAAAAAAGCCGAGCGCACAACCATCGTCACTCCAAGGAAGCGATATGAGAACTTCAACAAGACAGCCTAACACCCCATGAACCCTCAACTCAACCTCACTACGGACACAGCTAAACCCTAAACGCTAAGCAGAGGGATACCCGAGTCGATGGGCAGCAAACCCGAAAAGATGGGCACACATCATCATCATCATCATCATCATCATCATCATCATCATATTGTTGAGCTTGCCGTCGCCCTTGTTGTTCGCGAGCGGCAAGGTGTAGACTTCTCACTTCGCAGAAGCCCTAACAAGCCAAGCAAAAGCAAAGCGTGAACAGACGAAGGTACTGTCACCTCAACCTCCATCCCAAGATGGGCACACATCAGTCCTCAAACGATGGCGTCATACAATGCCAACACAAAAAATGAAGGCAGCAAAGCCAAAGCAAAAAGATAATGGGCAGCTGCAGATGCAACCAAAACCTTTGTGAAAGCATTCCGACAAAGCTAAACCCGAAAAAAAAAAGCAAAAATACCACGGATCAACCCCGAAGCCATGGGCAGCAAACCGTGATGCTTGCAAAAGGCATAAACAAAAACGGTGCTCTCTGATTGTGAAATGCATAGTCATCTAGCCAAGCCTCATCCTTAAATCTTAAACAATCGTTGGTCGACACGCAGGGCAGCAAACTCTAAACTGAACCTCATGTCGCCAGCACAGGCCTTCAGAAAGAACGATGCATTGCAAACCCAAACCAACAGGCAGCAAAGCCGATGCCCTCTAGAAAAATGCTGAGCAGTACAGCATGAACTTTTCAGTCGCCTAGCCCACCCCAGCCCCGAAAAAGCTGGTTTCGAACGGACAACCATCGTCAACCCAAGGAAGCGATCATGACAACTTCAACAGGAAACCCCAACACCCCATCAATGAACACTCAACTCAACCTCAATACGGAATAACTAAACCCTAAACCCTAAACAGAGCGATACCTGACACACTGGGCAGCAAACCCGAAATGACGGGCAGGACTGACTGGTAACACCTGGGATTACAAAACTCTGATCGCTAGCTACCCCAAAGCCATAGAAGAAACTAATGCAGAGTGGAGCAAGCCCTCAGACCCTCAACTGACCCTCACTACAGAAATAGCTGCTAAACCTTGCCCAAGAAAGACCGATGGTAGCATTATCGAGGTAGTAGACAGCTCTCCAAAAAAATTAAAGGGACAAGAACTTGCCAACCCTGAACACTACACGCCAAATTAATGCGCAGCACCCTCGAAACGACGGGATGCGAACCCAAATTTTCAGACGAGATACGAATAGCATCCGGGATAACCATGACTATGAGTTTTGAATCAACATTGATATCCCTAAGTTGGAGCCTTCGGAAGAGAGATGCATGGCAAAGCCCATGCGATGCAAAGCAATTCGACCCTAAAAGCAGTTGATGCCAAGCGCACCACCAACCCCAACCCCAAAACAACCTGCCCAGCCCTGAACCCAGAAAAGGTGCATACCACACCGGGTCAGGGAAGCTCACCATAAACCCTGATGGCCTTGACCTTGCGAACAACAGTCAACACCACACTACGCCCAGAATATCGAAAGCCGTGGACCGCACACCCTTAACAGAGTTGATAAAAAAAAATCAGTGAATCCTACACCCTCAACGATGACGCCTGGAAACCCGAAGCGACGCAGCCAAACCTTTATCGCTCTCAAAACTGGAATACAATACATAAAAAAAAAAACATCCCGACATAAACCCCAGCCAGCCCTGCACTGTAAGAAGAGAGATCTGCAGCAGACTCGAATGAAGGCCAGCAATCGCTGACATCTGCAGTGGATAACTCGACAATCGCCTACATGTTTAACATGTATGTGTATATATATATATGCAATTCGATATAACTATATAAACTAGCCAACCCTACAAACTGAAAAGTTTATGTGTACAAACCGAGACAGAAAGATTGGTAGACTGGGGGACCCTGCCACCCAAAATCCTGGAACAGAAAGAACGATCAGTGGCATTGTGTGGCAGACACGAAGAGCCGACAGAAATGTGTGAAATATATGTGCATGCCTCGCTGAAACAACTCTTGCGCCTAAGATCCACGGCCCAAAATCGCTGCTACGACCGGCAATCACCAGTCGTTCAACTCACTGCTTGAATCTGACAATACGGAACAGTTTTCGGGCGCAGGGATAATTCATTCGCTCAACTGTGACTACACCACGAAAGGAACATGCTTGGCCGTTAACTTCAAGTCCAGGCGATTCCCTCGATTTTTTTTTCAGATTGCAACTGGGATACGGGGAACAGGAAGAATGCCATCATCTTCCACTTACTCGAGAGTCCGAGTGCAGTGGGAATGTAAAGTCCGTAGCATTACGAGGCTGACCACCGCGCAAGCTTCCAACTTCCGCTTTGTCGGGGCCGGTCGATTCGTGACAGCTGAAGTCTGGAACTCTTCAAGCACCTCTCCTGACTAAAAGTTCCTTCCTCACTGCTCACCCTACATCGCTCGGCTTTGCATGCCGTGTCTGAGGATAAAGGTAGGACATGGTACGGCATGTCTCTCTGACTCTGCAGACCTGTCCTGAGTGTGTTGACAAGCTCCGGAGGATGGCAGCTGCGTGTGTGATGCGTCTGGGTCATTGTCCGGCTGACTACCCCGCGGCTGATGGCCATGCCGGCCTGAAAATCTGCTTCAAGAATCCTGGGTTCAGGACACACGCAGATCAGCAGGAGACCTTGTTGAAACTGAGCTCACCACATGCCACAGGGAAGCTTCTCTTTGTCCGGGCAGTTTCCTTCCACTTCACAAATGTCCACCTCAAAGCTGCGATGATCTTCGCAAGTCTGGATCCCAGCAGCCTGCGAGTCGGGGCGCACTACCAGAATCACAGTGGCAAAAAGAGACTTTCCGAATCCGCCTGCCCGTGCGGTACGTGGGCACAGTACACCTTAGCCCGGCCGAAGCATGCCCAAGCTCAAGGACAAGGGCTGCAAGCAAAGATCCAAGTGGTTGGAACTGACGGGGCCATCCGGGGGCGCAGCAGGCTGCTCCAAGAGAGAGCCTGTACCATCCATGTTGTCCTCTACCTCGAAAGCAATGACACATGGACTGTGGCACAAACGCTGACGCCTTCACTGAAATCCAAGAGGCTGTGCCAACTCCGGATGTAAAGTTGCCGTCTCCGTACATCCAGTAAAGGCGTTTGCTGGGCTGCAAGGTGAACAAAGCAGTCACCCTCTGCGGAGCTTCCTGCTCAGGCCCACCTGAGAGGAACGCAGCAGACAGATATGCAGAGCCACATGTCTGCCGTCTCGGCCTTCTGGGATGACATCGGCTTCTGGTCCCGCTCGCAGCTGTATCCGGTGGGAAGTTCCATTCAGGTTTACGGCCGCGTTGAAGACCACCTGAAGGAAATGCTGGCAGCCTTTCTCATCGCTCGTCGAGGCCGAGGCGTCCCTTTGGAGCCTGGAGGAAGCGATCATCGTGCAGCCATGTCGTGGCTTTCGGGGATGGCCACTTCACGCAGAAGTCGAGCTTCAGGTCCTGCGATGGTAACTGCCGGTTCTACAAAACGCACCAAAGCCTGTCAGCTGCGCTTCCTCACACAGAGGTGTTTGGCTGCTGCACGAATTTACTGCCTGCCAGTTCGTATTCAACCGCACAGTCACCGGAAGCCATGGTAGGTGACTTCGTGCCTCCATATCCAAGTGGAAGGTGTAGCAGCATCCAGGTTTCAGATCTCTGTCAGGTCGGAAGATAAGGGTTCCTCACTTCGCGTAGGGCATCTCTTGGCCAAGCCCGAATTGCTCTGATTGAGGAACAAAAAGCATGTGGCGTCGTGTTCCAACTTTCGGCCCCAGTCCCAGGAGAGCCGCCAAGAGCCAAGAGCCCCATGAACTCGAGGTTTTTGGCGTGCAGGAAAACAGCCGGATGCATTCCATTCTGCAAAGCATGCTCAAAGACACACCTCCGTTTTTGGAGTGCTTGTGCGCAGAGACGTCTGCGCAGCTTCGCGTGGTCGTTGCACAATATTGTGCAGCAGAAACTATTTGCTTTTCCCGTTTCCGCCTCAACCCAGAAGGTAAGGATGGAAAGAACAGGAGGAGGAAGCACGCAGCAGGGAACATGAAAGCTACAACCACTCACACGTTCAACTTGAGCTGGTGCAGCTGGGACTCTTCCAGGCATTCGCACCTGTGAACTCACAGGTTGCGGCAGGTCAAGCAGCAATCGGAAAGCGTTCTCATCTGCACTGACACGCTTAGAGGGGCCTCCGGGACCGGAAGAGAAGCCGAAACCAGGTCGTGTCGGCAGACGGCATCGCTCAGACTCGGAAGCTCGAAACCTGACGGAGGTTGCAGAAGTTTCACTTTGATTGCGGCCTGCTTTTTGGCTGCTCTGTGGAGAAACCAAACATTCGAAAAGGCATTTCCGTCTAGTTGCGGGAAGATCAGACATCATCGGGCATCCTTAAGACACCAACTCCCCAGCGAACTGTTTTGAGTTGGCTACAGTATAGTCTGTAGCTGTAGCTATAGACCATATGTTTCACAGCACCCTGCATGTTTGTCGTCCAAGCCTGGTGGAGCTTCGCCGAGCCGACGAGAGGTTGCTTGATCTGGAGTTCCTTCGTACTCCAACGCACACCAGCAGCCTTCTCCCCCCCAAACCCCCGGCTCCAGATCCGAAGAGGGTTGCCGTCTCCTTTCCATGCAACCGTACCTGGAACGCACTGAGCTATTGCTGGACACTTCATGCGCAAGACATTCAAGCTCGCAAGCAACACACAACGGTCAAAGTGAAGGACGATGTAGTCCAAACCTGGCCTCGTCTACATGTCACGATGTCGGCTTCTCAACGATGTCACGAGTCGCTGAAGCAACAATGCCCGGAATTTATTTTATCACGTTCTCAACTTGTACCTGGAAGTGCGACAGACCTAACGTTCGCCTGTGACCTGTGGTAGTGGCTTTGATGACACAGCTGTGTCCATCCTGAAAATGATGGAAAATTGTAAAGCGGGACTTCACAAAGCACTGAGCGCCCTCTCCACGCTCATGTTAGATCCGGGATAGCGACTTCACGTTGACTTCACCGGGCCACGGAAAAGTTGTCACCACTTGCCTGGTGATCGGTACTGCAACTGCACTTCGGCAAGATTGATGACCCCAAGACAAACCGGCCAGGCTTGCGGGCAGCTGGTTGTCTCCGGGGTGGCCATTTCAAAAGTCACGGGTCCAGAAATAGGAGGACCATAGGCTGCCATGGCCTCGCTGGATTTTTTGAAAGGCTCGAGCTCGGTCCAGACTGTTCAACAGGATGACATGCCAGAATTCAAGGGTGAGCTAAGTCTCCCGCCACTTGAACTCGCAGGCCCTGCAAACTTCGTAGATGCAAGATGTCCCGTGGCAAAGCTCTCTTTCGAACAAGTTCTATGGCACGGCAGGGCATTGCAGCCTTGCAGAGTGTCAGAAGTTTCGGCTTCGCGGTGCCCGCAGACCCCAGGCCTCTCTTGGAGCCGTCAAAGCTTGTGGAGCACGCCACAAGCTTCCCAACAGCGCCTTCAGGGGAACATTACATGAGCTACAACTGCAGATTAGCACATTCAAACATACGCTTCAGTCCGTTTTGACAGATCCATCAAATGCCACTAAGACCCTTCCGAAACCCTTTCAAGCAAGGTTAGAACCTTTGAAGCCTTCTGAACGCCTTTCCAAAATCATTCTAACCCTCTTCATCCCCTCAAAAACGTTTCAAGACCCCCTGAAAACCATTCTAAAATCCTTCCGAAACAACTCAAAACTCTGTGCGGCTCATGCCGGTTCATAACAACAAAGCTAATGAACCTATTGCTGCCAACGCCCGTACCAATTTTCTGCGACAAACTTGGAGCTCTGCCATTCGGCAGGAGCTGTTACGCACACTGCCGTGGGTTGGAGTCGAGACACGAGCCTTTTTCGAAACCACCCCGTGCATTGCACTCACTTGAGGTGATCACTCGTGCCGGCCAATAGCCTTCAGTTCTAATCCATCTTGCAGCTAGCGTACGTCAGTGCGTGCATTTTGTTCATTCTAGCTGCCCCAGCTCCGTGACCAAGCGCTCCAGACTTTCCTTCTCGGCCATCCAGGCAGAAAAGTCGTCGTCGCAAACGCCTGGCACAGGGCTTGCCATAGCTTGCGAGTACCACCTTGATCGCCCCTAAACTTTTTCTGGAACTGTGGGGCAAAATCTATTGGAAAGGTCTGCAAATCCAAGCAAGGTTGCTTTGCACACCCTCGCAAATCCATTCAATGCAAAGATCCAAACGAAGCGAACTCAGGATCCCACCTGGTGAAGTTGAGCTTGGCTCTGCTAGCTTCTGCATGTTCTGCAATTCCTGACAGGAGGTTCTGGAAAGGAGGCTCGAGACTCTCACGGAGCCGGCCTCCTGAAAGGTCTGGTTCAAGGAGGTCAGATTCTTCGAAATTTGACGAACCACAATGGTCTCGACTTCCTTAGCAGGCATTCTCATGCAGACAGCACGGCAGCCCGCGTGCGCCGCGTGGTTTTTGGCAATCCTGTTCGTTGCAGTGGACACCAAGACTCAGCAAGTGCATCCAACTCGTCCTGGCAATATCGACGCAAGTCCTTCAGGCTTACGAATAAGGATCTTGGCTTGGCCTACTTGTGCAGACTAGCACTCTGTAGTTCCCCAATCCTGCTGCAACAGGAGGGAGTGCACCCTCAAGCGGGATCCCCTCACGGAGCAGGTAAGAGTTGGCAGCAGAGGGTATTGGCACCAAGATGCACGCATCTGTTCGTCCCTCGCCTTAAATTCAGCATGCCTTCGACGAGCTGATCCAACGTCAAGCTTCCGTTGCTCTCTGTGTCCAGAAGATTGAACAAATCGTTGGCCGGCAGTTCAGGAGACACCTGGCCATGCATATGCGGGTGGTATTGCGAACTGCATGCCCTGTGTCCCCTGTGCTTCTGGACTTCTGCAAGTTTGGGCCGGAATCCCGGAAGCCTGTAGTTTTTGCAACCAGGCTCTCATTTTGATCGTCTCCATCAAGCCGGCGAATATGTCAACCTGGGCTGACATGCTCGCTTCGGACGAACTCACAACGTCTCCTACACTGAGCTCCGAACATCTACGTCGTCTTCGTAAAGCAGTAGCTCACACACGTCCTGCTTGAAGGCAGCCTTTTCTTGACGAAAAGCCTCCAGGAGTGAAAGCACGCAAGCGGTAGATCAACAAAGGCCGAACAGAGTCGTTTAGGTCTGTGCAAATCAATGATTCAAGAGACGGAAGATAGCCCGCATGGTTCTCCCAGTTGCCCGACCAGGTGCGACATGATCAACACAAGCAACACCGAATCACGCGTCGTGCAAGTTTGTCCATAGCACAACTACTCTACTCTCGGCAGTTATGCAAAGTCGGCCAACTTCGCTACCACGTCTCGAGACTCGAAACCTAGCAGTCTTTTAGTGGTTCCTGCACTCATTTGTTGTGCGCCCTGTTTTGTGTAACACCCTCCTCCATCTCATCCTCGGTGTCCTCTGATGTGGTAACATCTTTAGTGCTCAAAAGCCTCGGTGCAGTGACAAAAGAAGGCCTGTCAAGGAGAAACTTTAACGCCGTGCCAAGTGACTTTTCGGCGATGACTCCTGTGACCAAGTTCATCAGCGACATGCTCGAGATGCAGATGAATACCTGGTAAGGGCACGACATAGCTTCTAGACGATTGTCTCCTGCTCAACACTCAACCACTTCGGACAGTAGTACAGAGACTCACTGCCAAATGCTGTAAAAAGTTGGTATCAGCAGAAACAACTAATCATGAATCCTAGACAATCGCAAGAAGAAACCGATGTGCAAGTAATGGCAAAATAGAAAATACATACTGCTCCACACCAACTCTAGCAGAGACACTACGAAGTAGACGCCCCACAGCGGACTTGCCACAGCTAGAACAGTGTCTGCGATGTCGGGCCAGGTCTCCATGGTCACGATGACAAAATGGGTCCACAGTGCCAGCCCAATTGTGCCAAAGTAACCCTCAAGTTCAGGAATATTGCCGAGCAGTATCACCGTAAACCTTGGGGGATCGCTGATCGCTTGCAAAACGTTGTAAAAGGAAGCATGTATGAATTAACACACATGCCAGCATTCCACGTGCTAGGGACTTGGTCCGTGTATGTCCGCCTTGCACAAAGCCCGTACTGCTGTGTGCAGACATGGCGTGTCAGCGATCACAAAGGGGCACTCGCGCTTGAAATTCAAGCTGTGCTGCATCGCATTCATTCGTCTACCAAGAAGCATAGTCCCCAAGTATACCACAATGGCAAAAAGCACTCCAGCCCAGACCACAGTCGGAAGAGCCAACATCATACCTAAGTTTAAAGTCTTTGCCGGCTGTTGCCCGCATAAGAACTCTGCGACATTGAATAAGAGGCCGGTACCGGTGACTAACAGTCTCAACTCTTGGCAGACCAGGAATCCACGCAGGAGCCTCGAGAAATGCAAGCCAGCAACTTGGCGACGCACGACAAGCACATCAGGCCTGGCGAGTCGCAGAAGACGAACGATGCGCATTACGCCAGCGATGGCGAGCACAGAGCCGCCGCCATCCTGCCACTGATTTGCGTAATGCTCGAATCGTGCTCCATCTGACTGGCATCTTGCTCAGTCGCTCAAATGCCTGAGCATGGACGATCACGTGCTGACGTCCGACCGGACGGCGCTGTCCGTTGTGCAAAACTTTCCCACCTGTGACATCATCGCGAAAACCACCGAGACAATGTTCTCAACAGTGCCAATGAGAATGATGACTGCATCCTCAAGTCGCAAGGCTTCGGCAAGTCAGTGAGAAAGCTGAAGCTCCGACTACTTGACAGCGATTGTAGCTAAGGCACGAAAAACCCAGCAGGATTGAACGGAGAGCAGTATCTGCCATGTCTGTCATGCGACCGGCAACAAAACGTAACAAGGCCGCGCGCCTTATGCCCACAGATCGTACACGCAAGATTATCTCCAGCACAAAGACCGTGTTAAACACCACCTCAATTCATAACCGACTGACTGGAATCATCGAGAAGCCAGCAGAACTAAGCCCAACACGTGACAGATCAGAAATGCCTGGATTCAGCATTGTGCAGCTGTTTCGCGCACTGAACTGAACTGTTTACGCAAACGGCCCCCTGGAGTCATCCGAAGCCTGGGCCAAGATACTTGCGAAAGGGTACTTGCCACATCTGCATGGTTTGCTTCAATCCTTGGCGGATCGTTGAAAGCTCAAGCCTCTTCAAGCGTCAATAGCCGAGAGATGCCACGCGAAACGTCAGTGCTCCTGTTCGACGCAGCCCGTTGGTCTACAGCGGTGGCTCTTTGAGTTCTTGCGCCACCCTTGCAAAAGTGAGCTGAGAACCCGCGCTGCCGCTAACACTTTCGGAACTTCGGGACAGGAGACGATGACCGACAACATCCGACAACCTGCTGCTGAATGTCGATGATCCTCTCATGAGTCGTACGGACCAGACTGTTTACAAAGCGTCGATGACAAGCTCAGCGCTTCTAGCCGAGGATCTCGAGCTCAAAGCCGATAAAGAAGGCGTAAACGGTAATCGTCACCGCGATGAGAATTTCTGCCTTGCGACTTCCAAGCACGTTGCGAGCGACTCTTTTCACCGAAGCGCCTGGCGCGTCTCGATCCACTGCTTCTCGTGCAATTGCCCAGAACGCCTTAAAGAGTACGACAGAGCAGGCACAGCCGCACAGCGACTCCGCAGCAACTCCGAGCCCACTGGGAATTTCCTACTTGCAGAGAGGTTGCTGCAAAATGAGATCCAGCTCCTTGAGCACCCTGGAGCTTTGCCTAAGATCGCACAACCGATCACACTACTCCGACCGCAAGCTTGGGTTTTCTCCATAACTGCTTTGTGTGATCCAGTGGTGCAGGCAATTTCCCTTGTTTACGCACCTTGCCAACAAGACAGACTGCTTCAGAGACATCGCAGGCTCTTGGACAAGCCATGAGAGAAAGCACAAGCAAGTTCAACCCTGCAGAACTACAAGATCTGTGACGACATGAACACAACTCGGAAACAGGGTGGGTGTTAACTTCCACAAGCCCAGTCTCTTTACTTCTTCTGCTTGCAGGTCAACCTGGGCACCAGCGGAGTGCAACAAGTTTAGTAGCAAACGAAGCCTGGAAAACGAAGACTCAGCTTTTTGCCCACAGGCTCATGGCAAGGCTGCAGGAGTTGAGGACACTGCTACAGAGTCTCAAGGATATGGAAAAGTACTCTTCGTGCAGATGTCAGATGCGTCTGCTTGATATCCACGGTCTGGCTCTCACCCCCTTTTAGATGCCTTGCATTGTATGGTACTGCTTGGGCCAATCAACGGAGTTGTTCGGGGCTGCAGGCACAGCAGACCCGTAACAAGGTGATATGGGCATTGGTCATTCATCCTGAAGGCATCGCTTTGGGTAGGCCCTCGCCAGAGAGTTTCAAAAGCTGCGGATCATTACGTCCAACAAAGCCGAGTGAAGCCGCCTTGAGAATAGAGTTCTGCATCCCAGACATCCCATCCTGCCTGCTTGATAGCCGTCGACGCGAGCTCCAAGTTGGCTGCATCTTTCGCCTGCCCCCCGGTGTTCGGCGAGCACAGTCTACAGTATGGTACTACGATTCAGAGTGTTTAGTTTCGCACCAGGTCTGTCGCACTTGCAGGTGAAGTGTTGCTCGCCCAAACAAACCCATGCTTTGCTTGGAAAGTGGCATGCTCCACCGACACCGTAGTGCCAGATTCTGCTTGTTCAGTCCCGTGCAGGATGCTTCGTGCATCATGGCCAAAGCTCTGGACACAAATCAGAGATCACAAAACTGCGAGCGTATGGACTTCATCAAGTGCATGGAGTGTTCAGATTTAATGCGAGGCCCAACCGAGACTTGCGCAAGCCTGCTGGCCATCGTGAGCGAATGTGGCTTGCATGAGGACCTTGGCCAGGTCTTGATGCTTTGCGACAGCTGCCTCTGCTTGACTCAGGCCTGATATCGAGCACCGTCTTGAGGTTCTCGCTCCTCCAGCACAGGTTTGCACTCGGCCGCACTAAAGCGGAAATGGAAAAACACCTGCGGCAGGCGCATGCAGCGGACCTGGCAATCGAGGTTGCATGCGCGCGCACTGCACTCACAACTCTGATTTGCTTGCACTGGGCATCTTCTGGCAGTCTCTGCGGCACTGCAGACAAGCTCTTCTGATGATTTTGAAACCATGCTGTTTGGCATTCCGACTCTTCATTTAGGCTGTGCTCGGCTGCCACGCACGCTCATGCCAGTGCCGCTTTCTCCTGTCTAGTCAGATCAAGCCTAAGCAATCCCCACAAAATCAAAACAGAACCCACTTGGGCGGACTGGTCATTTACCAAGGGAGTGTGGTGTTCGATGTGCTTGGCACTGTGTAGAGTGTAGACGAAGCAAATGACCTCCAAATCGAACAGCAACATCTGCCCGCGGTGCTACGAAAACATGCAACGAAGGGTCGCATCACAGTAGCACAGCCGTGCCCGAACACTGCGCTGGCCATGAACGAAAAATCGAGTAATCGAAGGCGACACCCACACCTTGGAGCCTGGAAGAGCTTTGAGTAGCATGTGAAGTCATGCCATACTGTACATGGTGCGCTGGGAGAACTAATGCAGCGGAGACTGGAGTGGTAAGACTTGGACCTGCAAACAAATGTGCGGTTGTAGAAAGTGCTGCACCATACAAGAATATTTCTCGGGCTGAAGGCTTTCCCTTCGGACAGATTTACCCCGAGCACGCTGCTCGCTGATAGTCGAGCGGCCTGCGCGACGCAAGTGTGTAGCGTTGACCTTGAATTTTTCTGGTTGTAGGGCCCGTCATGAGGACACCAATCTGGGGAGTGCGTGCGCGCAGCAGTCCACTGCACCTGTGGCGTTTTGGATTGGCCAGCTCGAGTGAAGGCAGACTGAGAGAAAGCATTGAAGCCCAAGTTGCCAGACGTTGCAATCCACGTGCGGTGGCACATAAATCATTCTAGCTTAGGAATGAGTCATGTCACCTGAGCGACCTGAAGTCGAACCGAACCGAGGCTGACCGGAACATCCGGTCCGGAACCACAGTGGATGAGTGGGAAGGACTCCCTCAGCTTGCCTTCGCAGCGGCCCAAGCAAAGCCGAAACGCCTCCGCTGAGGCACAGCTGTTAACTCTGTGTGATCATACTAAGAAAGTCGGAAGAGACCCTCGGTCCAATTCGAAGACGAGGCCGACACTTCCAGCTGCTGCTCTCAGAGCACCCGCGGACTCGAGCCCAGTAGCCTGCTGTGGACCATCACGGCCGGATTTAATGCCACAGGTGAAGCCCACAAACACGACACACGATATGTCACATGCTGGGCTTACGAAGAACACTGCTTCGGCAAAGCGCACTGGCCTCAGCAATTCCATCAACAGCTGCTCTTTCGATTAAAAGCAACTCAAAAACGAATGCAAGAAGCTTGGCCCATGGCGCAAAGAATGCTCCTCAACCATCAATCATGGACAGCCGTAGGGAGATGCGCTGTCAGGCAGCCTGAGTGCCTCACAGGGCCTCTTCTGGGACGCTGGGACTGCCGTCAAGGGCCTCTCCAACGATGATATCCTTAGATGCACGCGGAAACCCGTCTCCGTGCATAAGCAGAGACTTCGTTTGCCACTCTTTGATGACACTTGACTGACGGGGGGTCGGTTTATTTCTCGAACCATGGGCCGACAGTCGACTACGCATGCCAAAAGATTCCAACAATTATAGGGGTCTTGTAGTCATGGTGACCAACGTGCTGCCCGACTGAGATCATCATTCCGGCTGTATATTTATCGCTGGCACTCAAGCTCCTCTGGATCGTGATTGTTGTGGCTGGGCTGAAGTTGCGATTATCCATGGAGATGTGCTGCTGTGTTCATGCATGATTTTGCAGAGGGGCTGGCAGCTTGCACCCCCATGCCCCCTTGCCTTCTAAAGCTTGCTATGGCTGCATCTTGTCGCTGCTGTCTGTTGAGGTAAGTCTCGGACCACTCAAGATTGCTAGCTAAATCTACGCATTTCGTGTGTCTCATGTACGAATTGGTGCTTTTTTGTATGCGTATGTGTTTATTCGCACTCTGGCACTGCTGCTCGTTTATGTTGCTTTGTGTGCGCTATTGCTAGCATTACTCGAATAACTGTTGCATGTCGTCATGGCTACTACTGCTGCAGTGCTTGTGTGCTCGCGTAAACACAATTGCACGCGTACTTCGAGGTCAATCGGGTAAGGCGAAATTTTGTTCTGCGGTTGCGCGCCCCTCTACAAACTGTAGATACCGAGAGACATAGATAGACAGATATGCGCAGCGCGATGGAACTCGAAAATCCGCACTATGCATGCATTCGTGTATGCATGCATGCATGGATGTATGTATGTATATATATATATATATATATAGGGGTTGTTCTTTATTAAGGTTGCAGCCCCTAACTCGAAAATCGTCTTGCGCTTCGCCCTTGCGCGCTCTTGCGCGCACACGGTTTTACACACATTCCCACCCTGTAGTAGCAGTAGTAGTAGTAGTAGTAGTAGTAGTAGTAGCAGCAGCAGTAGTAGTCTTCCAGTATCGCTGCTTACACAAAGATTCAACTGGCTGGATTGTGCCCGATTGTAGCACAAGATTAGTACTGGA